>JAHIAM010006092.1:0-22517 GCA_021605205.1 Aegilops longissima | reverse complement strand
ATGCCATTGGAGTTTCAATTACGTCCTTCAAATTTGAAATTGGTTGGTATCAAGAAATACAAGGATGCAAGAGCAAAGTAGTATGAACTATAGCTACGGAACCCGACCTGAGAACAGTTTTTCTTCAGTTTAAGAGTTGACTTCGGTTCGGAGTGGTGGTCTCGTGATTTGGGCACCGTGAATTGCCTTACTAATTGCCTCATGTTTGGGTGCTCGGTGATGGAGACGGGCTGCCAGGTCAACGGAACGGGTGTCTATCTCATGATTGGGGTTAGAGGTGTAGCTGGTTCTTCTCCCACCGGTAGGGGTACAATATGCATGAGTGTGGGTTATGTGGTGGGGCTGATTCTGGGCAAGTACAACCGTGGTTCTATCTGCATCGACAGTAGCACGATCTTTTCTCAAGACCGTGTTTTACTCCCACGACATCGCCATCACTCCCTCCAATTGAAATCGTTGATAAACAAGAAAAGTAATTGAATGTATGACATATTGTAAGATAGACAGTGCAATGGATAGTAGGAAGAAAACAGGCATGAAATAATTCACATTTATGTTGTCCAAGCAAATGTAATAAAGGTGACATAATTTCACATATATGATGGCTAATTAAACAGGATAGCATGACACAATTTCACATGTATGATGGCTAACTAAACAGGATAGAATGACATACTTCAAAAATATGATGACTATGTAAATAGGATGACATGATATAACTATACGATGTGTCTATTAAAGTGGTTGGCATGCCATAATCACAAACATGCCATCGATGGAAACATGATGGCATGATGTAATTCACGGATAGAATGACATAATTTAAAATATGATGACTATGTAAACTGGATGAGATGATATAACTATATTATATCTTTAGAAAATGGGTTGGCATGCCATAATTCAGATACATGCTGCCTATGTAAACATCATGGCATGACATAATTCAAATATATGATTTATATACTAAGGAAGTGAGCAGAGGGCAATTGCATATATGATGTGTCAACTAAGGAGATGGCATTCAATATTGTGTATATGATGTAAAACTAAGCATTGCAATACAACATATGCATTATATGAGTAATATAACCCTACCAAGTTTGAGCATACACCTCAAGGGATAATAGGACTGGTCATTTGCCTCAATCCTCCTCTCAAGAGCTATCTCAGAATCAAAGAAGATATCTGCTTCAGCAGAGTAGCATTGTTCGCTCAAGACCTTGTTTTCACTCCAGATTTCTCCATCACCAATTCAAATGGATGATGCATGAAGAAAACATTGTCGCATAAAAAGCAATGAGAAATACAAAAAAGGACGCATGATATAATTCACATATATGACGCTTGCCTAAACTGCATGGCATTGCATAATTCATACATAATGCCTTGCAACAAGATAACATAGCATAAATCACATATATAATGTCTTGCAACAAGATGGCATTGCATAATTCATATATATGGTAATTAGACACTAAACAGGTGGCATTCACACAAAGCATATCTAAACTAAGCAAATGACATAGCAATGCAAGATACCATACGCACGATATGAGTAACATAACCCGCCAAGTTAGGGCATGCACCTCAGAGGGAAATATGACCGGTCATCTGTCTCTCAATCCTCCTCTAAGGAGCTATCGGTAACCAAAGAAGACATGCGCTTGCCGATAGCATTGTCTGCTCAAGACCTTGTTTCCACTCCAGATTTTTCCATGACCGTGCTGAATGGCTGATGCACAGGAAGAGTAATTGAATGTACTAAAATTGTTGACAAATTTAACACATAATAAAAAAAATTATGGCATGATATAATTCACATATAAGATGACTGGCTAACCAGGGTGGCATTGGAAAATTCACATATATGATGCCTGGCTAGACAAGATGGCATTGCATGATTCACATATACGATAAAGAAACTAAATAGATGGCATTGACACAAGATGACATCTTTAATGTATACAAGAAGCAATGCGAGGCACCATATGCATGATATTACCAACATCAAGATGCCAAGTTAGAGCGAAGACCTCACGGGTAAATAGGAGTGGTCTTCCTTCGAATCCCCCGTAATGCTTATGTTCCTCTTGATTACGATCCAAATGGGTGGAGGGGGCTACCTTTGCCCACCATGGAATGATGTCTGCATGAAATTTTATTGCCACACAAGGCTCGCTCTTTTTGCTCTACATGATCAGTTCCATTGTGTACAATAACTGCATGCATAGGAATAAAACATAGCGAGATTATGTAAGGAGTGCATGCACAAATCCAGAGTGATGGTAGCAAACTGTGGATAGACCCAAAACCAATGATAGCAGTGATAATAGCTTTAGTTAAAAAATAGATAATGGCTCCCTTAATGTTTGTTTGCACCCAACATGAAACTCATAGTAGACACCGGAGATTAACCGGATAGTAGATGATAGTACCGATTGCTGCCCCAATATGTACCCCACAACCATTTAAAAACTCAAGTTTCAGATTAGTTTGGACCGACTCGAGTCTAATAGGTGAACACGATTATAATGTAGCATGTCATCATATTAAGCGGCGATAACGTAAGCACACTTAAAGAGTGCGACTCTCTTGCGGACCCGTAGTCCTCAAGGTCATCTGCCTCAGTTGTTGATGGTAATGCAATTGTCGAGAGCCGCCAAGGGAAGAAGATCCGAGGTGATAAAGACAACTGGAGAGCAGATCCCGCTGTGGTGAACCCTTTCGTCATTGGAGCAGCTGAGCTGGGTGGAAAACAGCGCCACAGGAGCAGGACAAACCACACAAGGTTTTTTGACACATATCTCGTAATAAGTAATTGAGTAAGGGCTTGTTTGAATTTGAGGATTCTAACAATGCAGGATAGGAAATAGACAGAATAGGATAGGAATGCATGTGCAAAACAGAGAATTTAAAACACAGTGATTTCTGCTAACTGGGTGTTTCATTCACAACAATTGAAGATCACAGATGCAAAAAGCATGGTAAGATTAAGTCAAACCACAAGAAAATGTACGGTTATAATGCTATTATGCTACTATCTCTTAGTCTTGTGCTTGATGAATAGGAATATGAAAAGGAGGAGAAGTGGAAATTAGAATTCCTACGGTTTTTCTTTCAAGGAGACACTAAAGGAACAAATCCTACAGTTTTCCTTTGCTCCATTGCTTTGCACCAAATTCATGAAAAGTAGTACCATAGGAAACTTTCCAATTCCTATGTTTTTCATTCACTTTTCCTTTCAAGCACTAGCGATTCTAGTAGGCATGCTTGAGCAAGGAAAATCCTACACTAAAAAAATGTTTTTGTGCTACTTCTATTACTTTGGACCCAGGCCACTGCCATACTAGCTCAACTCCTGTGCCCATCGACAAATGCACAGCTCAAACTGATACGTCCATTTTGCATCATGCTTTTCTATCGATATTTATCGCTTTGTGTGGGCTGTTATTTCACGTTATGTCACAATACTTATGGTTATTCTCTTATTTTACAAGGTTTACATGAAGAGGAGAATGCCGCACTGGAATTCGGGTGGAAAAGGAGCAAATATTGGAGACCTATTCAGGCAACTCCAAAATTCCTGAAAATCCACGGAATATCTTAAAATAAATAAAGAAAATTGTCGCTAAAGATGAAGGCCAGGGGCCCACACCTGCTCACGAGGGTGGGGGCGCGCCCCCTCGTGGGCCCCCGGTGGCTCTCCGATGCCCATCTTCTCCTATATGAAGTCTTTCGATGAGAAAAAAACTAGAGGCAACCTTTTGGGACGAGACTCCGCCGCCACGAGGCGGAACCTTGGCCGAACCACTCTAGGGCTCTGGCGGAGCTGTTCTGCCAGGGACACTTCCCTCCAGGAGGGGGAAATCATTGCCATCATCATCACCAACGCTCCTCTCATTGGGAGAAGGCAATCTCCATCAACATCTTCACCAGCACCATCTCATCTCCAAACCCTAGTTCATCTCTTGTATCCAATTCTTGTCTTCAAGTCCGAGATTGGTGCTAGTAGGTTGCTAGTAGTGTTGATTACTCCTTGTAGTTGATGCTAGTTGGTTTACTTGGTGGAAGATCATATGTTCAGATCCTTTATGCATATTATTACTCCTCTGATTATGAACATGAATATGCTTTGTGAGTAGTTACGTTTGTTCCTGGGGAACAAGGAGAAGTCTTGCTATTAGTAGTCATGTGAATTTGGTACGTTCGATATTTTGATGAGATGTATGTTGTCTAGCCTCTAGTGGTGTTATGTGAACGTCGACTACATAACACTTCACCATTATTTGGGCCTAAAGGAAGGCATTGGGAAGTAATAAGTAGATGATGGGTTGCTAGAGTGACAGAAGCTTAAACCCTAGTTTATGAGTTGCTTCGTAAGGGGCTGATTTGGATCCACTTGTTTCATGTTATGGTTAGGTTTACCTTAATACTTTTGTTGTAGTTGCGGATGCTTGCAATAGAGGTTAATCATAAGTGGGATGCTTGTTCAAGTAAGAACAGCACCCAAGCACTGGTCCACCCACATATCAAATTATCAAAGTACCGAACGCGAATCATATGAACGTGATGAAAACTAGCTTGACGATATTCCCATGTGTCCTCGGGAGCGCTTTTCCTATTATAAGAGTTGTTCCGGCTTGTCCTTTGCTACAAGAAGGATTGGGCCACCTTGCTGCACCTTATTTACTTTTGTTACTTGTTGCTCGTTACAATTTATCTTATCACAAAACTATCTGTTACCACTTATTTCAGTACTTGCAGAGAATACCTTGCTGAAAACCGCTTATCATTTCCTTCTGCTCCTCGTTGGGTTCGACACTCTTACTTATCGAAAGGACTACAATAGATCCCCTATACTTGTGGGTCATCAAGACTCATTTCTGGCGCCGTTTCCGGGGAGTGTAGCGCCTTCGGTAAGTGGAATTTGGTAAGGAAAAATCTATATAGTGTGCTGAAATTTTTTGTCACTTGTTACTATGGAAAGTAATTCTCTGAGGGGCTTGTTCGGGGTATCTTCACCCCATCTAGTAGAGCAAAGAGTTGCTCCTCAAGCTACTGAACCTATTGAAAATGAAACTCCTTTTGAAGTTCCTTCGGGTATGATGGAAAAACTGCTGGCTAATACTTTTACAGGAGATGGAACAAAGCATCCTGATGAACATCTACTCTATGTGGATGAAGTTTGTGGATTATTTAAGCTTGCAGGTATACCCGATGATGTTGTTAAGAAGAAGGTCTTTCCTTTATCTTTGAAGGAAGACACATTGACATGGTATAGGCTATGTGATGATACGAGATCATGGAACTATAAAAGATTGAAATTGGAATTTCATCAAAAGTATTACCCTATGCATCTTGTTCATCGTGATCGCAATTATATATATAATTTTTGGCCTCGCGAAGGAGAAAGCATCGATCAAGCTTGGGGTAGGCTTAAATCAATGTTATATTCATGCCCCAATCATGAGCTCTTAAGAGAAATAATTATTCAAAGTTTTTATGCTCGGCTTTCTGATAACAATCGCACCATGCTCGATACTTCTTGTGCTGGCTCTTTTATGGTGAAGACTATTGAATTTAAATGGAATTTATTGGATAGAATTAAACGCAGCTCTAAAGATTGGGACCTTGACGAAGGTAAGGAGTCAGGTATGACACCTAAGTTTGATTGTGTTAAGTCTTTTATGGATACCGATATTTTCCGTAAGTTTAGCACTAAATATGTACTTGACTTTGAAATAGTAGCTTCTTTCTATGAATCTTTTGCTACTTATGCTGATCTCCCGAAGGAGAAGTGGTTTAAATATCATCCTCCCATAGAAGTAAAAGTAGCTGCACCTATTAAAGTTGAAGAAAGACTGTCACTTATAATGATCCTATGGTTCCTACCTCTTATGTTGAGAAACCACCTTTCCCTGTTAGACTAAAGGATCATGCTAAAGCTTCAACTGTTGTTCGTAAAAGCAATATTAGAACTTATACACCTCCTGAGCAAGTTAAAGTAGAACCTAATATTGCTATTGTTAAAGATCTCTTGTCTGATAATATTGATGGGCATGTTATTCAATTCTATGGCGAAACTGCTAGAATTGCTAAACCTTGTGCTAAAGATAAACATAGACCTGTAGTAGGCGTGCCTGTTATTTCTGTTAAAATAGGGGATCATTGTTATCATGGCTTATGTGATATGGGTGCTAGTGCTAGTGTAATACCCATTGACTTATACAAAGAAATTATGCATGATATTGCACCTACTGAGTTAGAAGATATTGATGTTACAATTAAACTTGCCAATAGAGATACTATATCTGCAATGGGAATTGTTAGAGATGTTGAAGTCTTGTGTGGGAAAACTAAATATCCTGCTGATTTTCTTGTTCTTGGTTCTCCACAAGATAACTTTTGTCCCATTATATTTGGTAGACCCTTCTTGAACACTGTTAATGCTAGGATAGATTGCAAAAAGAATGTTGTTACTATTGGCTTGGATGATATGGTTCATGAGTTTAATTTCTCTAAATTCACTAAACAACATCGTGAGGAAGAATTGCCTAGTAAGGATGAAATTATTGGTCTTGCTTCTATTGCCGTACCTCCTAGTGATCATTTAGAACACTATTTGCTAGACCATGAAAATGAGATGTTCATGAATGAAAGAAGTGAAATAGATGAAGTATTCTTTAAACAGGAACCTATTCTGCAACACAATTTGTCTGTTGAAATCCTAGGGGATCCTCCTCCACCCAAGGGTGACCCCGTGTTTGAGCTTAAACCGTTGCCTGACAATCTTAAATATGCTTATCTTGATGAAAAGAAAATATATCATGTTATTATTAATGCTAACCTTTCAGAGCATGAAGAAGAAAGATTATTGAAAACTCTGAAGAAGCATCGTGCCGCTATTGGATATACTCTTGATGATCTTAAGGGCATTAGTCCCACTCTATGTCAACATAAAATAAATTTGAAAGAGGATTCCAAACCAGTTCGTGATCCTCAACGATGTTTGAATCCTAAAATGAAAGAAGTAGTAAGAAAAGAAATACTCAAGCTTCTGGAGGCAGGTATAATTTATCCCGTTGCTGATAGTCAGTGGGTAAGTCCTGTCCATTGTGTTCCTAAGAAGGGAGGTATTACTGTTGTCCCTAATGATAAAGATGAATTGATTCCACAAAGAATTATCACAGGTTATAGGATGGTCATTGATTTCCGCAAATTAAATAAAGCTACTAAGAAAGATCATTACCCCTTACCTTTTATTGATCAAATGCTAGAAAGATTATGCAAACATACACATTATTGCTTTCTAGATGGTTATTCTGGTTTCTCTCAAATACCTGTGTCGGCTAAAGATCAACCAAAGACTACTTTTACATGCCCTTTTGGTACTTTTGCTTATAAATGTATGCCTTTTGGTTTATGTAATGCATGTGCTACCTTTCAAAGATGCATGATGGCTATATATATTCTCTGATTTTTGTGAAAAGATTTGTGAGGTTTTAATGGATGACTTTTCTGTCTATAGTTCCTCTTTTGATGATTGCTTGAGCAATCTTGATCGAGTTTTGCAGAGATGTGAAGAAACTAATCTCGTCTTGAATTGGGAAAAGTGCCACTTTATGGTTAATGAAGGAATTGTCTTGGGGCACAAAGTTTCTGAAAGAGGTATTGAAGTTGATAAAGCCAAAGTTGATGCTATTGAAAAGATGCCATGTCCCAAGGACATCAAAGGTATAAGGAGTTTCCTTGGTCACGCCGGATTTTATACGAGGTTCATTAAGGACTTCTCAAAAATTTCTCGGCCTCTGACTAATTTATTACAAAAAGATGTACCATTTGTCTTTGATGATGATTGTGTAGAAGCATTTGAAATACTTCAGAAAGCATTAGTCTCTGCACCTGTTGTTCAGCCACTTGATTGGAATTTACCCTTTGAAATTATGTGTGATGCTAGTGATTATGCTGTAGGTGTTGTCCTAGGGCAAAGAGTTGATAAGAAATTAAATGTTATCCATTATGCTAGTAAGACTCTAGACAATGCTCAAAGAAATTATGCTACCACCGAAAAGGAACTTTTAGCAGTTGTATTTGCTTGTGGTAAATTCAGACCCTATATTGTTGATTCTAAAGTAACTATTCACACCGATCATGCTGCTATTAAATATCTTATGGAAAATAAAGATGCTAAACCTAGACTTATTAGATGGGTTCTCTTGTTGCAATAATTTGATTTGCATATTGTTGATAGAAAAGGAGCTGAGAACCCCGTTGCAGATAACTTATCTAGGTTAGATAATGTTCTTGATGACCCACTACCTATTGATGATAGCTTTCCTAATGAACAATTAAATGTCATAAGCACTTCTCGTAGCACTCCATGGTATGCTGATTATGCTAATTATATTGTTGCTAAATTTATACCACCTAGCTTCACATACCAACAAAAGAAAAAGTTATTTTATGATTTGCGACATTACTTTTGGGATGACCCACATCTTTATAAAGAAGGAGTAGATGGTGTTATTAGACGTTGTGTACCTGAGCATGAACAGGAACAGATCCTACGCAAGTGTCACTCTGAAGCTTATGGAGGACACCACGCTGGAGATAGAACTGCACATAAGGTATTGCAATCTGGGTTTTATTGGCCCACTCTCTTCAAGGATGCCCGTAAGTTTGTTTTATCTTGCGATGAATGTCAAAGAATTGGTAATATTAGTAGACGTCAAGAAATGCCTATGAATTATTCACTTGTTATTGAACCATTTGATGTTTGGGGCTTTGATTATATGGGACCTTTTCCTGCCTCTAATGGATATACACATATTTCAGTTGATGTTGATTATGTTACTAAGTGGGTAGAAGCTATTCCAACTAGTAGTGATGATCACAACACCTCTATTAAAATGCTTAAGGAAGTTACTTTTCCGAGGTTTGGAGTCCCTAGATATTTAATGACTGGTGGTGGTTCACACTTTATTCATGGTGCTTTCCGTAAAATGCTTGCTAAATATGACGTTAATCATAGAATTGCATCTCCTTATCACCCACAGTCTAGTGGTCAAGTAGAATTGAGTAATAGAGAGCTCAAATTAATTTTGCAAAAGACTGTTAATAGGTCTAGAAAGAATTGGTCCAAGAAACTTGATGATGCATTATGGGCCTATAGAACTGCATATAAGAATCCTATGGGTATGTCTCTGTATAAAATGGTTTATGGAAAAGCATGTCACTTACCTCTCGAACTAGAACATAAGGCATATTGGGCTATTAATGAGCTCAACTATGATTTCAAACTTGCCGGTGAGAAGAGGTTATTTGATATTAGCTCACTTGATGAATGGAGAACCCAAGCTTATGAAAATGCCAAGTTATTTAAAGAAAAAGTTAAAAGATAGCACGGCAAAAGGATACAAAGGCGTGAGTTTAATGTAGGTGATTATGTATTGCTATACAACTTTTGTTTAAGATTTTTTGCAGGAAAACTTCTCTCTAAATGGGAAGGTCCCTACGTTATCGAGGAGGTCTATCTTTCCGGTGCCATAAAAACCAACAACTTTGAAGGCACAAATCCGAAGGTGGTAAACGGTCAAAGAATCAAACATTATATCTCAGGTAATCCCATAAATGTTGAAACCAATATTATTGAAACCGTAACCCGGAGGAATACATAACGGACACTTTCCAGACCGTTTCAGACCCCGAAAAGGAATAGGTATGTGGTACGGTAAGTAAACCGACCCCAAAACAATTTTTAAGGCAATATTTCTCCGTTTTGGAATATTTAGAAAAATAGAAAAATAAGTGGCAGTCCGGGAAGGACACGAGGCCTTCACGAGGGTGGAGGGCGCGCCCTACCCCCTCGGCGCGCACCCCTACCTTGTGAGCACCTCGTGTGCCCTCCGGACTCCGTTTTCTTGCACGATACGTGTTTTGGTCGGTAAAAACTCATTATATATTCTCCCAAAGGTTTTGACTCGCGTATCACGCAAATATCCTCTGTTCTTGTTTTGAGCTGTTACTGCTGCAGATTAGAGCAAGATGCCTTCTCAAGAGTCAGTCGGGGAGAGCCGGGTATCTAATCCGGTACCGGAACCAAGGGCACAAAGCGATGCTGACCACTTTGGGCCAGCAACGGAGGAAGAGATGGAGGCCGACTTGATGAGGGTAGATGCCATGGAGGATCAAGAAGTCACCTCTCGCCTCCGAGCTGGGTTTACGATGGGGGAACTACAGAGCTCAGCTATTCCAAACTCGGTTATCCCTTCCAATGTTAGATTTCTTTCTTATGAAAATATGAGGAGGAGTGTCTCTTGTTCTCCCGCAGCTATGCAACACCCTTGGGTGCAAGGAGCTTTAGCCATTACAGGAAAGCTTCGGAAGGAAATAATGGACCTCAAGCAGCAAGTCAATAAGCTCGAGGAAGAGAACCATATCTTGAGGGGAATCATCGCCAATAATATTACACCAACAACAAATAAGGAGACATAATCACATGGGTATGGGCACTCCCCTTGGCAACTGCCAAGCTTGGGGGAGGTGCCCCGGTATCTTATCACCATCACAACTCCTCCTCATAGGCTCGAGGAAGAGAACCGTTTTTCTTAGTTCGATCCTATTAGTAGTATCTTGATTTAGTAGAATAAAGTCATGGCATGATCTAGTTTTGAAGTTTTGCTTTATGATCCCTCTATGTAATCGAGTCCGTGAGCTATATATAATAAAGATTAGTGTTGAGTCAAGGGCTTGATTGATTTGTCATGATCTTGGGTGAATAAAAGAAAAGGAATAAAAAGAAACAAAGAGTTCATATTGATCTTATTGAAAGTAATGACTTCACATAAAAAGAGTATGATGATTAAAAGTTGTTGGGAGTTGGCAAATATAGCTCTGGTCATCGTTGAAATTAATAGGAAGTAATAAAGGAAGAGAGGTTTCACATATAGATATATTATCATTGACATCTTTTATGATTGGGAGCACTCATTAAAATACAACATGCTAAAGAGTTGATGTTGGACAAGGAAGACAACGTGATGAGTTATGTTTTCTTATATCTGAGATAAAGTATGTTGCCATGGATCCTCTAACATGTTGAGCTTGCCTTTCCCCCTCATGCTAGCCAAATTCTCGGCACCAAGTAGAGATACTACTTGTGCTTCCAAATACCCCTAAACCAGTTTAGCCATGAGAGAACACCATATCTACCTATGGATTGAGTAAGATCCTTCAAGTAAGTTGTCATCGGTGCAAGCAATAAAAATTGCTCTCTAAATATGCATGACTTATTGGTGCAGAGAAATAAGCTTTGTACGAACTTGTTGTGGAAGTAATAAAAGCGACGGACTGCATAATAAAGTTCCACATACAAGGGGCAATATAAAGTGACGTTCTTTTGCATTAAGATTTTGTGCATCCAACCATAAAAGCGCATGGCAACCTCTGCTTCCCTATGCGAAGGGCCTATCTTTTATTATTATCTTCTACCTTATGCAAGAGTCACGATGATCTTCACCTTTACTTTTTCATTTTATCCTTTGGCAAGCCCAGCATGTTGGAAAGAACATGATATATATATATATATATATATATATATATATATATATATATATATATATATATATATATATATATATATATATATATATATATATATATATATATATATAATTGGATGTAGGGGAGCATGAATTGTTATTGTTGACATTACCCTTGAGGTAAAAGGTTGTGGGGCATAACTATAAGCCCCTATCTTTCTTTGTGTCCGATTAAAAATCCGTAACCACAAGTATTGCGTGAGCGCTAGCAATTATGAAGGACTAAATGATAGTTGAGTATGTGGACTTGCTTTTAAGCTCTGACATAGACTCTTTCTGATGTAATGATAAATTGCAATTGCTTCAATGACTGAGGTTATAATTTGTTGGTGCCCAATAAGGTTTCTGATTCATACTTTTGCATTGTGAAAAGATCATCACTTGAACATAAGTAATCATACGACAAAATCTATATATGTTGCTATTATGAGATTAATCATGATGCCTTCATGTCCGTATTTTATTTTTATCGACGCCTCTACCTCTAAACATGAGGACATATTTATTGTTATCGGCTTTTCGCTTGAGGACAAGCGAGGTCTAAGCTTGGGGGAGTTGATACGTCCATTTTGCATGATGCTTTTATATCGATATTTATCGTTTTGTGGGCTGTTATTTCACGTTATGTCACAATACTTATGGCTATTCTCTCTTATTTTACAAGGTTTACATGAAGAGGGAGAATGCCGGCAGCTGGAATTCTGGGTTGGAAAAGGAGCAAATATTAGAGACCTATTCTGTGCAACTCCAAAAGTCCTGAAACTCCACGGAATATCTTAAAATAAATAAAGAAAAATCATCGCCAAAGATGAAGGCCAGGGGGCCCACACCCTGCTCACGAGGGTGGGCCCCACAGGCGCCGCCCCACCTCGTGGCCCCCGGTGGCTCTCCGATGCCCATCTTCTCCTATATGAAGTCTTTCGATGAGAAAAAACCAGAGGCAACCTTTCGACGAGACTCCGCCACGAGGAACCTTGGCGGAACTAATCTAGGGCTCCGTGAGCTCTTCCGCCAGGGACACTTCCCTTCGGAGGGGGAAATTCTTCGCATCATCATCACCAACGCTCCTCTCATCGGGAGAGGGCAATCTCCATCAACATCTTCACCAGCACCATCTCATCTCCAAACCCTAGTTCATCTCTTGTATCCAATTCTTGTCTTCAAGTCTGAGATTGGTGCTAGTAGGTTGCTAGTAGTGTTGATTACTCCTTGTAGTTGATGCTAGTTGGTTTACTTGGTGGAAGATCATATGTTCAGATCCTTTATGCATGTTGTCTAGCCTCTAGTGGTGTTATGTGAACGTCGACTACATAACACTTCACCATTATTTGGGCCTAAAGGAAGGCATTGGGAAGTAATAAGTAGATGATGGGTTGCTAGAGTGACAGAAGCTTAAACCCTAGTTTATGAGTTGCTTCGTAAGGGGCTGATTTGGATCCACTTGTTTCATGTTATGGTTAGGTTTACCTTAATACTTTTGTTGTAGTTGCGGATGCTTGCAATAGAGGTTAATCATAAGTGGGATGCTTGTTCAAGTAAGAACAGCACCCAAGCACTAGTCCACCCACATATCAAATTATCAAAGTACCGAGCGCGAATCATATGAGCGTGATGAAAACTAGCTTGATGATATTCCCATGTGTCCTCGGGAGCGCTTTTCCTATTATAAGAGTTGTTCCGGCTTGTCCTTTGCTACAAGAAGGATTGGGCCACCTTGCTGCACCTTATTTACTTTTGTTACTTGTTGCTCGTTACAATTTATCTTATCACAAAACTATCTGTTACCACTTATTTCATGCTTGCAGAGAATGATACCTTCTTGAAACCGCTTATCATTTCCTCCTTCTCTCTGGTTCGACACTCTTACTTATCGAAAGGACTATGATAGATCCCCTATACTTGTGGGTCATCAAGGGTTACACGTCGGTCGACTGACTTTTTCATCTCTCGGTCACCGATTTTGCAGCCATTGATACGAAATCAAGGGCCTGCGGTTCATCTTCAACCTCCACCTCGAGCCGCCAAACCACCACCGCCAAACAGAGAGCTTCTCCACTCAAGGTCGGTGGTGCACCGCCTCACTACTCGAAAACACTCCCACCGCGGTCCGCCGCCTGCCATCCTCTAGGCCCTCAGAAGCTTTTTCTCGGGCGATCCCACGCCACCGCCTCGCTAACGCCCGCCACCGCCGGCGTACCACCGCCCCCATCCCGAACCCTAAGATAGATAGTGGGTACCTCTCCCATGAGCCCTCCCTCGCCGGCTGCTTCTTCTTTCACCCCACGAGCCTACCCTTGAAAATCGATCGACCCAAAAGTCGATTCACGACTAAAGTGTAGCCAAATCGAGCAGCATCGCAAGCAAGAGCAAGAGGAGAGCAGCAGCAGCAAGAGCAGGCACTGTAGGGACCGAGAGCAAGAGCAGAGCAGCAGCGCGAAGCGAGACCTAAAGCAGCAACAGCTCCTATCGATGGGGACATCGCCGCCGAGGGAGCGACGTCAGAGGACGGAAGCGGCGACGCCGCCAGGATGGAGCGGTGTCGCGCCGGGTCGGGACCGAAAGCGCCGCAGCACCGTGAGATCAAATCAAGAAGAAAATGCGCGATTAGTGTACAACCTCTTTGGTGGCGCCGATTAGGGCCACAGCCCATCCGAGGAAACGGTGATGATGATGCTCTTCCAAAGGTTGCGGTGAAGACGGCGTGGGAATGGAGGTGGCGCAAAGACGAGGGGAACGCCGGGGAGCTCCTTGGAGGTGGAGGACGGGTGGCTGAACCGGCGGGATGATGAGATCGACGATGGATCCTCATCCGCACGGTGGATGAGGGACGCCGAGGTGTTGCTGGACGACGCTGTCGGGGAAGAGGCTCACCGGGTTGCGGATGGAGCAGGTGTGGGGTTTCGCCGCTGGTTTTCGCGCCTCGTGTATGAATGGGTGGGCGGATGGGATGGTAGTGGGGAACCATGGCTTAGAGACGCTTTGTCCGAAATGTGGGTAGCACAAGTACTTCCCACCGACTTGAGGCGGTTCTTTCGGTTCAGTGGGTACCACAGCATTTCGCGGTCGGGATTTCACAGGAGGTGGAGTTTTCACGCTGTTGTAATTTCGAATAGCAAGGCGCTGGTTGAGATGGAGGAGTTGTCGAGCACAACGAGACAAAGATATATCTTAAATATTTCGGCTAACAAGGCGCGGGTTGAAGAGGCGGAGTTTCGCAAGACGATAGACAGAGACGCTTAGCTTCAATTTTCGCATAACAAGGCGCTGCTTGAAATTTCGAAAGAACAAGCTTAACGGTACCCAAAAAGACAATTTGCACCTCAACACGCACAACACACACACAAACACCATTTAGACTAGAGTAAGGTACACGGCATTGAACGCATGAGATTTGGCAACTAAATTATGAATAAATACCACATTATAGCATGCAAGCTTTGAGTCATATATGCATGATGTAGATGTTCGCTAATTTTATAGTTCATTTCATTCAAAATCATCTAGTTTTTATAAGAAAGCTAATCTATTTTAAGATTCATGGAATTGTGCGTCAGAAGACATAAAGTAAAAACAAATATTGGCAAATCATGTAGAAAAACATTTGGGCAATCCTGATACGGAAGATTCTAGAACAAATAAGAAGTGCTTGTGTTTTGATGTTTGTGCATTATGCTTAAGTTCAACCATGGAGTCTTCTATATTATACATGTATGCGTATCTGGTGGAATCTAGATGATATCCAATGGCCAATAGTGCTCAAATTTGCCATCTTTGGACCATCGGATTCGCCTCATCCAACGACCATCTTTCAAAGTTAAAGTTACCCGCACACAATATAAAAAATATATAATATAATATATATAGGGTATAGATTTAGATATGTGATGCGAAAGCTGCCCATCATCTCCAATTAGAATAGTGTGTCCATGCACGGATGCGACGTGGGCAAATGATGTCCGCCATCTAGATCTCAAATTCAAATCACCGACCTTGTTCAATGTGTATACATTACAACATGCTCGCTTCCAAACCACACCGCGCAGATCTCCGTTATATTCATGCATGCATGGGTTTCAAACATCAAGATCTCTTATTCAAATATTTGAATTCAACTTTACATTGATTATGACCTCACCATTCTTTTACACCCACACAGAGTCTTCTTTATAATTGTACCACTAACTTTCTCTCGCATGCATGCACACACACTACCAATGGGCATTATCTATCGTGACGATTTAATCTTTTTCTTCAGGTCGGTCTCCCATGAAGGCACACACCCACACACATCCCCTCTCCATCATACCAGCATTCTTTATCTCTCACGCTGCATGCGCAATGATCGATGTTCTCTATGTATGTGTGTATTTAGCTAGGTCTTTCATAGTTTTCCACACAAACCGATCAATCGATATATCAAGTGAGGTCTCACCTCTTTCCCACGCCCACATCGATCAATCTATACCTCTCCCACGTCCACATCGATCAATCTATACCTCTCTATATAGGATTAACATAAATAGCTAATACACCCACATTAATTATATATCCAATGTCCCCTCTCATCATCCATGCCTTCGCTTCATCTCTCGACGCTGCAGTGTAATGGCGTAAGACATGGGGCAGTAAGGGCCCTGCCCCCTAACATCACTATATATCGAGGCTAATATGAATGTGATCATTAGACAATTGCTGCTAAAAAGGTTTAATTTCATGAATTGACCTCCTCGTAAAGGATTAGCAATGCTTGTCCCCTAGCTCATTTATTTTTCATGGCTCCGCCATCACAGGCAACAGCGCACGTGTTCGCCTCCCTCTAATATCGATCTCGCACTTGTGCATTCCTTCATAGTCTCCTCCACTCGGCCCTCACACCATCTTCTAGCCCCCCACCGGATTTTGCCACATGTACAATCTAGCGACTCCATGGTTGAACTTAAGCATAATGCACAAACCTCAAAACAACAAAGTGGTTCTCTTTGTTCTAGAATCTTCCGTATCATAACTGCCCAAACTTTTTTCTAGTTGAATTGCTATTATTTGTTTTTACTTTATGCTTTACAACGCACAATTCCATGAATCATAAAATAGATTAAGGGCTTTTTGATTCAAAGGATTCTCAAAGGAATTTTGGAGGATTCTAATCATTAGGAATTTTTCCTATCTTGGTTGTTTGATTCAGAGGATTGTAAACCATAGGAATTTTTCCATATGATTCATTTGCACTAGATTTCATAGGAAACATCCCATCCACTCAAACCTCTTTGAAAGAATTCAATTTTTCTATGCACAATCAAACACTCGTGACAATCCTGAGGATTCAAGACGACATTCCACTATAATCCCATGTTTTCCTATTCACGCTGTTTTAGCTTTTTTATAAAAACTAATTTGATTTTGAATGAGATGAACTATAAGAATTAAACAAAGGGCTACATCACGCATATATGACTCAGAGCTTACATGCTATAGTGTGGTATTTATTCATAATTTGGTTGCAAATCTGATGCGGCAATGCACATGTACATTACTAGTACTTTGAGTATGTGCAAAACACGAAATTAGAATACCAATGGCATGCTACATGTGGTCTCTCTTACAGTTCATGAAGCCACGCGGCACATGTGGAGGCGCTAGGTGACCTCCTTGCGTGGATTGATCATGTTGACGGTCGCTGGTTCCGAAGAATGTACTCTGCCCTCCCGAGCCATACTAGCGGTACATGCATGAAGCGAAGATGTGCACGCACACCACGCACGCACTCATTCCTCGCACGCACACGCCGGTACACGGGCGGATTTAATTTTGTACCAAGATCCACCCCATGTGATAATTTGACGCTGTAAAGTCGTTCACTTCATTGATGGTCAATTAATACAGGGCATGCAAATTGAGTGGACGGAGGGCGGAAGAAAGACATTATTACTCCACCGCATTTATGCGAGTGGTTAAATCGTGGGTTGCTAGTAGTACTTCCATTGGTCTCCTTCAGATTTTGTGCCAATTTTTGACAGTGTAGTACTTGAAATTTATGTTCCGCTAAACTCATCGGGAGCCGCTTCGCCTCAAACCAAAACCATCAATTAATCTTTACCTTGTTCCCATCACATTCAAAGCTCTGTTTCACACCTACTAGTACGCACTCAACCTGAACATGTTCCCACTATGCAGGTATTAGTACTACTAGTGCTAGTACTTAGGTTATAAAAAGGGAACTACCTAACCGAAAATTACTCTACCTTTCCTCCTCATAAGTGCTTCTTCTTCATCCATCATTGCCATGGCTGGTGAGCAGAGCTCTAGGTCGAGAACTATCAGTAACAAGGAGCGGCAACCAAGAGGGCTCGCCGCCACGCAGATACCTCGAAAGATCTCTCACGGGCAAAGCGATGGCTCCTGTGAGCGCCTAGCCATGGAGGTGAACATGCCGAGCCGGGCGGAGCTGGAGTCGTTATCCCTCGACGGCATGCCCGATCAGCTCAATAAGCACCTCAATAAGGTAAGGAGTTCATCCAAGGCTTGAAGGAGTTGCTGAAGGAGAGCCTCGACGACATGCCCGCTGAGCTCAATCAGCAGGGGAGTTGACCGCCGCTTGGTGATGCTGCCAAGAAGAGCATTGCCTCGGAGAAGAAGGTGACCGTGAAACTCTCGACTTCAGGAGGACAAGGCGAAGCTCCGCCACGAGATCGGCCTATTGAAGGAGAAGAACGCCGGCTGGAAGAAGCTGCATGAGAATAGTAGTTCCTCAATGAAGATCCTGCAGCCCTCGCCATGGAAATGTAAGGAGGAGTTGGCGGTTCGCAGATCGAGCACCCGCGCCGTCAAGGTACGTAATGCAGCCGTGGAACAGATGATGAAGGCTCGCCGAGAAATCCCGCCATGGACAGAATGAAGAAGATGGCGGAGGAGACACGCAAGGAGATGGAGGTCATGGAGGCGATGAAGAAGCAGCTACGACGCCGCGCTAATTAGATCATTTGGGGTGATAATCTTCCTTCTTCTTTGCTGCCTGCTTTCATCTTTTGCTTCGGTGTTTCACAAGACGTGTTAATAAGTCATGAGGCATGAATAGAACAATGGTTTTGTTTTTCGAGGAATGAATAGAACAATGCTAGTAACAATGAGATGACTAATAAATTAGATCATTTTTATCGCCATATGGCACTGGGCTACCGTGAGCCAGGTTTCCTCCGTCGCAAAGATTACTCCAAAGGAAAACTTGAGTATACCGCACGGTTCTTTGCTCCTCCTCGATCAGGTCGTCAAGACGATATGAGCAGTCAAATCACAAGGCCCCTCCTCCAGCAGAATGAGCCACAAATCACAAAGGCCCTCGCCTCGTGAAACCGACTCAAGCTAGACTGCCCGCCCTCTAGCCTTTTGAAAATGTATACTTTTGTACAGCAGAGTATCGATGGATTGCGCCATGGAGCAAAACTTGAAATTAAAAAAGGTGGTACATATAGAGAACGTCGTCACCAAATTATGCATATAGTACTATTAAAAGGCTAGTCACAATAATGGTGTCCAAGACAACCCACCCTCAAATAAAACTAAGCACCCTAGAATTCTTTGACAAAACTAAGCACCCTGAAATTCTTTTGACAACTAAACTGCTGGCTATATGATGTTGGCCATATATATTGTACGATATAATGTGAATAAACGAGTGGTAGTACTATACCAACTAAAAGATGAAATGTAAGAAATACTAGTATGTACTTCATCAAGAGTTAAAGTAACAAGAAGAAACATAACATAGTTCGATGGGGCTCAAAGACAACAAACACCCTCAAATTGAATTAATTACACCTAAAATTAAACTTTGCAACTATTCCGTAGACACCGCATTAGAACCACCATGAGCAACGACATCGCCACCTTACTCGTAGTCCTCGCCCACGCCCTTGACTTCGCCCTTGTCCCTCTTCCTCTTGGCCGATACTTCTTTGCTTGAACTGCCAACTTGGCTGTTGCTCTTCATCCAACCCTTGTAGATATTGAAACAAAGGTAGCCATCCATTGCAGCATACCGATGTGGTCTATGTCGGTGTCAAAACCAGCGGATCTCGGGTAGGGGGTCCCGAATCGCAAGGCCTAGGCAGATGGTAACAGGAGACAAGGGACACGATGTTTTACCTGTGTTCAGCCCTCTCGATGGAGGTAAAACCTACTCCCTGCTTGATTAATATTGATGATATGGGTAGTACAAGAGTAGATCTACCACGAGATCGTAGAGGCTAAACCCTAGAAGCTAGCCTATGGTATGATTGTTGTTCATCCCACGGACTAAAACCCTCCGGTTTATATAGACACCGGATAGGGTTAGGGTTACACAGAGTCGGTTACAATGGTAGGATATCTACATATCCAGACGCCAAGCTTGCCTTCCACGCCAAGGAAAGTCCATCCCACAAGGGACGAAGTCTTCAATCTTGTATCTTCATAGTCCGTGAGTCTCGACAACGGTGATAGTTCGCTATCCGGACACCCCTAATCCGACTCCTCAAGAGTCTCCCGAACCAGGCTTCAATGACGATGAGTCCGCGCGTTGATTGTCTTCGCATTGCGAGGCGGGTTCTTCTCCAAATTCCATATACTTGTCGAATAGTGTCCGCTTCGATAAATGTTGCGCCCTTGGCTTCTACGCCCAATAATGGCCATCTTCCACCTGTTTGAATGAATGCGAAAAGCCAGGGTATTTTCACACTTACCCCTCGCTGCGCAAATGAGCCGCCTATAAAATGGACGAGGATCTAGATCTGAGTCACACCATCCCTCCATGAAGCCATCGGAGCGCCTCGACAAAGACCCATTCCATCATGGACAATGACGCTGCCCTCTTCTCATGCTCCCAAATTTCAGCCCGAAATTGGGAGAGATGCTCACCCCGATAGCGAGCTAGTTATACTCCAAACCAAGGGATTTCTTCCCTGCCTTCATGGTTCCGGTTCGAGCCGACTCGCCACCTACAAGGGAGGAAAGCAAGCGAGAGTGTCCCCGATCCCTCTAAAGGAGAGCGGTATGCTTTTTCTCTTATCTAGTAAGAGGACTCGGATTTCCAATCCATCCGCTTTCTCCGGGGCTCTGGAGTTCTACGGCCTCCAGCTTGCACCACCTTACTCCTGCCTCCATTTTGCACATCAAGGGCTTCGTGGGCCCCGTGCGAACTGTTCTTGGGCATCGAGGCTCATTTTGCATCGTGGAAGAGATTATTCTGCCTAGTACCCCGCTCTCATGAGGGGTCAATATATCAAGTGGGCGGAGCCGAACTATGGCGATCGCGGACCGGATATCTATCCGAACCCCGAAGAAGGCGTCCAAGACTGGCCTTCGAAATGGTTTTACATGGAGGACGCCCCGCTGCCGGATCCTGCTCGATCGGCCTCCCGAGTTTAGCAATGCTCCTCTCAAGAAGCGCCAAGCCGGCGCCATGAGCTCCCCAGAGGGAAATGACCGGACGCCCTTTATTTGATGAGCTGAATAAGATTATCGGTTTTCATGCCGGATTGACCATGACGGAGTCATGGCAATCTGCATTATGAGGGAGTGCAGCCGCCCAATATAGGGGCCACCCCATGGGATTTCAACGAGGAGGACGATGTTACCCGCCATGGCCGCAAAGGGCCGGATCGGTCACCGAATCCGTGAAGACCTTGTTCGCCATGTACAAAGGAGAAGAGGAGGATTTTCTCCGCCAACCCATCGAACGGGTTTTCTTCAATAACCTCGGTTGGGTAAGCAAATATCTTCGTGGCCTGTCCGATCCATGTTCCCGTGGTTAAATATCTCATTTCATGGTTTCTATGCAGAACCGCACCGGCCGTGGAGAAGATACACAGCCCGCTTCACAACCCGAGGATCCGAACGGTCCTCGATCCGCCTCCAAGAGGATCCGGATATAAAGGTGGAGTTGATCGACGGGTGTTCCACCAACTTAGCATCGATAATGCTTTGCTGCCATTACGGCTGATTACTCTCGAATACTTCCAAATTAAATCGAGACCGAGGTCCCAATACTCGATAATGACCCACCTGCTGTTTATTTTCTGATCACCATATACCAATGGTGTTTCGTAGGGGTACCTTCGAGGCAGGAAGTCGAGCTCACAGCGGCTAGCCAACAAGGGGCAGACGCCCCGCAGTGCTAAAAAAAGAAGTGTGGTCCGGATCGAAACTCCGCCGAACGGTATGGCGGTTACCATATTCCTGTGATTGATTCTCGAAGGCGAGTAACGCTGGTGCTCTTTTCAGAAAGAGCGCCGCGGATCGAGTCCGAGAGGTTGCCAATCGAACCTCCACCACCCAAAGCTCCAAAGCCGGGTCCGAAGCGGAGATGAGCACGAGGCGCAGCATCGGATGCCCTCCGGCGAGGATGCCGCAGATTGTCCGCCACCAACTCCGAGGTGGAGAGCGCCATGAATCACAAAGCGCCACGGACAGTTCTTCGTGATGCATGTTTCTCCCAAGAGGCCTTGAATGCCTTCAATTCGAGATGCGCACCTCCGCGCCGCCAAGATGGTCTAGCCGAGCTACTGAGCAAAGATGTAAAGGACATACGGTGAGAAAATTTGATGCTTATATATGCCAAGAGTCTCTCGAGACTTAAAATAGTTAGAATAACTGATTTAAGGATCATTTGTTATGCAAGATCTTACAAAAAGAATACCCAACTGTCCCAGAGCTTGAAGAATGCAAGGCCCAATCGAGGTCAGATTAGCCGCCACTGGGAGCCACAGAGACCCCTCCGTAATATATGCTTCAAAAGATAAATAGTTTATGAAGTGCGTGTGTAAATCGACAAAAATATTGTAGATGGCGCCGACTAGATCCGACAAGCAATATTCTTGCGCCAGCTAAAGGTCAAGTAGAGCATGCTTACGAGGGTGCGGCAGAGAGAAAATAACCTCCAAG
>JAHIAM010006091.1:0-25803 GCA_021605205.1 Aegilops longissima | reverse complement strand
TCATCAACACTCACGGCTTTTGTCGATTCTGACCCGTTTCATGGACTATTACTCACCGTTTAGGGTCCCAAAGCGATTTCCATGGTTGTTTAACCCCAAGGTGCGCTTACGTGTCGGTCATCAACAATCATAGTTTTGGCCAATTCTGGCCCAGTTCTTGGACTATTGCTCAGCTTTCGGGTCCCAGAGTGATTTCCATGATTGACGAACACCGGGGTGCGTTTAGGTGTCGGTCATTCACACTCGCAGTTTTGGCTGATTCTGTCCCGTTTCATGGACTATCAATCATTGATTTGGTGTCTATGAAAGATTTCCATGATTCATGAACCCCGGGGTGTGTTTATGTATCGTTCAATAATAATCCTTGGTTTGTCCGATTCTGGGCTCTTTCATGGACTATTACTCACCATTTTTGGGTCCCAAAGCAATTTCCATGGTTGTCGAACCCAAGGTGTGCTTATATGTTGGTCGTCAAGACTCGCAGTTTGGACCGATTCTGGCCCGCTTTTTGACTATTACTCAGTTTTGGGGCCTCAAGTGATTTCCACGGTTGATTTAAACCCAGAGCACGCTTACGTGTCGGTCATAAACACTCACAATTATGGCTGATTCTGGTCCGCTTTCATGCACTATTACTCAGCGCTTTGGGGTCCGAGAGCGATTTCCACGATTGACGATCCCCGGGTGTGTTTACGTGTCCGTCGTCAACACTCACAGTTTTGGCTAATTCTGACCTGCTTGCTGACTATTACTCACCGATTTTGGAACCGGCGATTTCCATAGTTGTTGAACCCTAAGGTGCGCTTTACGTGTCGGTCATCAAGACTCGCAGTTTGGCCGCTTCGTTCGCTTTCTTCAACTATTACTCACTGCTTTGGGGTCCCGAGTGATTTTCATGATTGATTTAACGCCGGATGCGCTTACATGTCGGTCATCAACACTCATAATTTTGGCTGATTCTGGTCCGCTTCATGCACTATTACTCAGCGCTTTGGGGTCCCAGAGCAATTTCCACGATTGACGCATCCTCGGGTGCGCGATGTGTCCGTCAAACACTCACAGTTTTGGCCAATTCTGACCCGTTCCGTTGACTATTACTCACCAATTTTGGAACCAAAGCGATTTCCATAGTTGTTGAACACCAAGGTGTGCTTACGTGTCGGTCATCAACACTCGCAGTTTGGCCGATTCAGGCTCGTTTCTTCGACTATTCCTCACTGTTTTGGGGTCCCGGAGTGATTTCCACGATTGACGAACCCCGGGATGCGTTTACATGTCGGTCATCAACACTCACAATTTTGGCTGATTCTGGTCCGTTTCATGCACTATTACTCAGTGTTTTGGGGTCCCAGAGCGATTTCCATGATTGACGCATCCTCGGGTGCGCTTCACGTGTCCGCTGTCAACACTCACAGTTTTGGCCAATTCTGACCTGCCCGCTGACTATTACTCACCAATTTTGGAACCGGCAATTTCCATAGTTGTTGAACCCTAAGGTGCGCTTTACGTGTCGGTCATCAACACTGTAGTTTGGCCGATTCTCGCTCGCTTTTGACTATTACACACTGCTTTGGGGTCCGGAGTGATTTCCACGATTGACGAACCCCGGGATGCGTTTACATGTCGGTCATCAACACTCGCGGCTTTTGTCGATTCTGACCCGTTTCATGGACTATTAATCACCGTTTAGGGTCGCAAAGCGATTTCCATGGTTGTTTAACCCTAAGGTGCGCTTACGTGTCGGTCATCAACAATCATAGTTTTGGCCGATTCTGGCCCATTTCTTGGACTATTGCTCAGTTTTCAGGTCCCAGAGTGATTTCCATGATTGACGAACACCGGGGTGCGTTTAGGTGTCGGTCATCCACACTCGCAGTTTTGGCTGATTCTGTCCCGTTTCATGGACTATCAATCATTGATTTGGTGTCTATGAAAGATTTCCATGATTCATGAACCCCGGGTGTGTTTATGTATCGCTCAATAATAATCCTTGGTTTGTCCGATTCTGGCTCTTTCATGGACTATTACTCACCATTTTGGGTCCCAAAGCAATTTCCATGGTTGTCGAACCCAAGGTGTGCTTATATGTTGGTCGTCAAGACTCGCAGTTTGGACCGATTCTGCCCGCTTTTTGACTATTACTCAGTTTTGGGGCCTCAAGTGATTTCCACGGTTGATTTAAACCCAGAGCACGCTTACGTGTCGGTCATAAACACTCACAATTATGGCTGATTCTGGTCCGCTTCATGCACTATTACTCAGCGCTTTGGGGTCCGAGAGCGATTTCCACGATTGACGATCCCCGGGTGTGTTTACGTGTCCGCTGTCAACACTCACAGTTTTGGCCAATTCTGACCTGCTTGCTGACTATTACTCACCGATTTTGGAACCGGCGATTTCCATAGTTGTTGAACCCAAGGTGCGCTTACGTGTCGGTCATCAAGACTCGCAGTTTGGCCGCTTCGTTCGCTTTCTTCAACTATTACTCACTGCTTTGGGGTCCCGGAGTGATTTTCATGATTGACTTAACGCCGGATGCGCTTATATGTCGGTCATCAACACTCATAATTTTGGCTGATTCTGGTCCGTTTCATGCACTATTACTCAGCGCTTTGGGGTCCCAGAGCAATTTCCACGATTGACGATCCCCGGGTGCGCGATGTGTCCGCTCATCAACACTCACAGTTTTGGCCAATTCTGACCTGCCTGCTGACTATTACTCACCAATTTTGGAACCAAAGCGATTTCCATAGTTGTTGAACACCAAGGTGTGCTTACGTGTCGGTCATCAACACTCGCAGTTTGGCCGATTCAGGCTCGTTTCTTCGACTATTACTCACTGTTTTGGGGTCCCGAGTGATTTCCACGATTGATTTAACCCCGGATGCGCTTACATGTCGGTCATCAACACTCACAATTTTGGCTGATTCTGGTCCGTTTCATGCACTATTACTCATTGTTTTGGGGTCCCAGAGCGATTTCCATGATTGACGATCCCTGGGGTGCGTTCACGTGTCCGTGTCGTCAACACTCACAGTTTTGGCCAATTCTGACCTGCCCGCTGACTATTACTCACCAATTTTGGAACCAAGCAATTTCCATAGTTGTTGAACCCTAAGGTGCGCTTTACGTGTCGGTCATCAACACTCGTAGTTTGGCCGATTCTGCTCGCTTTTGACTATTACACACTGCTTTGGGGTCCGGAGTGATTTCCACGATTGACGAACCCCGGATGCGCTTATATGTCGGTCATCAACACTCATGCTTTTGTCGATTCTGACCTGCTTCATGGACTATTACTCACCGCTTAGGGTCCCAAAGCGATTTCCATGGTTGTTTAACCCTCAAGGTGCGCTTTACGTGTCGGTCATCAACAATCATAGTTTTGGCCAATTCTGGCCCATTTCTTGACTATTGCTCAGCTTTTCGGTCCCAGAGTGATTTCCATGATTGACTTAACACCGGGTGCGCTTAGGTGTCGGTCATCCACACTCGCAGTTTTGGCTGATTCTGTCCCGTTTCATGGACTATCAATCATTGATTTGGTGTCTATGAAAGATTTCCATGATTCATGAACCCCGGGGTGTGTTTATGTATCGTTCAATAATAATCCTTGGTTTGTCCGATTCTTGGCTCTTTCATGGACTATTACTCACCATTTTTGGGTCCCAAAGCAATTTCCATGGTTGTCGAACCCAAGGTGTGCTTATATGTTGGTCGTCAAGACTCGCAGTTTGTACCGATTCTGCCCGCTTTTTGACTATTACTCAGTTTTGGGGCCTCAAGTGATTTCCACGGTTGACGAAACCCAGAGCACGTTTACGTGTCGGTCATAAACACTCACAATTATGGCTGATTCTGGTCCGTTTCATGCACTATTACTCAGCGTTTTGGGGTCCGAGAGCGATTTCCACGATTGACGATCCCCGGGTGTGTTTACGTGTCCGTCGTCAACACTCACAGTTTTGGCCAATTCTGACCCGCTTCGTTGACTATTACTCACCGATTTTGGAACCGGCGATTTCCATAGTTGTTGAACCCTAAGGTGCGCTTACGTGTCGGTCATCAAGACTCGCAGTTTGGCCGCTTCGTTCGCTTTCTTCAACTATTACTCACTGCTTTGGGGTCCCGAGTGATTTTCATGATTGACTTAACGCCGGATGCGCTTATATGTCGGTCATCAACACTCATAATTTTGGCTGATTCTGGTCCGCTTTCATGCACTATTACTCAGCGCTTTGGGGTCCCAGAGCAATTTCCACGATTGACGATCCCTCGGGTGCGCGACGTGTCCGCTGTCAACACTCACAGTTTTGGCCAATTCTGACCTGCTCCGCTGACTATTACTCACCAATTTTGGAACCAAAGCGATTTCCACAGTTGTTGAACACCAAGGTGCGCTTACGTGTCGGTCATCAATACTCGCAGTTTGGCCGATTCAGCTCGCTTTCTTCGACTATTCTCACTGCTTTGGGGTCCCGAGTGATTTCCACGATTGACTTAACCCCGGATGCGCTTATATGTCGGTCATCAACACTCACAATTTTGGCTGATTCTGGTCCGTTTCATGCACTATTACTCATGTTTTGGGGTCCCAGAGCGATTTCCATGATTGACGATCCTCGGGTGCGTTTCACGTGTCCGCTGTCAACACTCACAGTTTTGGCCAATTCTGACCTGCTCCGCTGACTATTACTCACCAATTTTGGAACCGGCAATTTCCATAGTTGTTGAACCCTAAGGTGCGCTTTACGTGTCGGTCATCAACACTGTAGTTTGGCCGATTCTGCTCGCTTTTGACTATTACACACTGTTTTGGGGTCCGGAGGATTTCCACGATTGACGAACCCCGGATGCGCTTACATGTCGGTCATCAACACTCACATGCTTTTGTCGATTCTGACCTGCTTCATGGACTATTACTCACCGCTTAGGGTCCCAAAGCGATTTCCATGGTTGTTTAACCCTAAGGTGCGCTTTACGTGTCGGTCATCAACAATCATAGTTTTGGCCGATTCTGGCCCATTTCTTGACTATTGCTCAGCTTTTCGGTCCCAGAGTGATTTCCATGATTGACTTAACACCGGGTGCGCTTAGGTGTCGGTCATCCACACTCGCAGTTTTGGCTGATTCTGTCCTGCTTCATGGACTATCAATCATTGATTTGGTGTCTATGAAAGATTTCCATGATTCATGAACCCCGGGTGTGTTTATGTATCGCTCAATAATAATCCTTGGTTTGTCCGATTCTGGCTCTTTTCATGGACTATTACTCACCATTTTGGGTCCCAAAGCAATTTCCATGGTTGTCGAACCCAAGGTGTGCTTATATGTTGGTCGTCAAGACTCGCAGTTTGGACCGATTCTCGCCCGCTTTCTTGACTATTACTCAGTTTTGGGGCCTCAAGTGATTTCCACGGTTGATTTAAACCCAGAGCACGCTTACGTGTCGGTCATAAACACTCACAATTATGGCTGATTCTGGTCCGCTTTCATGCACTATTACTCAGCGCTTTGGGGTCCGAGAGCGATTTCCACGATTGACGATCCTCGGGTGTGTTTACGTGTCCGCCGTCAACACTCACAGTTTTGGCTAATTCTGACCTGCTTGCTGACTATTACTCACCGATTTTGGAACCGGCGATTTCCATAGTTGTTGAACCCTCAAGGTGCGCTTTACGTGTCGGTCATCAAGACTCGCAGTTTGGCCGCTTCGTTCGCTTTCTTCAACTATTACTCACTGCTTTGGGGTCCCGAGTGATTTTCATGATTGACTTAACGCCGGATGCGCTTACATGTCGGTCATCAACACTCATAATTTTGGCTGATTCTGGTCCGTTTCATGCACTATTACTCAGCGCTTTGGGGTCCCAGAGCAATTTCCACGATTGACGATCCTGGGTGCGCTTATGTGTCCGCTGTCAACACTCACAGTTTTGGCCAATTCTGACCTGCTCTGCTGACTATTACTCACCAATTTTGGAACCAAAGCGATTTCCATAGTTGTTGAACACCAAGGTGTGCTTACGTGTCGGTCATCAACACTCGCAGTTTGGCCGATTCAGGCTCGCTTTCTTCGACTATTCTCACTGCTTTGGGGTCCCGAGTGATTTCATTGACTTAACCCCGGATGCGCTTATATGTCGGTCATCAACACTCACAATTTTGGCTGATTCTGGTCCGTTTCACGCACTATTACTCAGTGTTTTGGGGTCCCAGAGCGATTTCCATGATTGAGGATCCCCGTGGTGCGTTTACGTGTCCGTCGTCAACACTGACAATTTTGGCCAATTCTGACCCGTTCCGTTGACTATTTACTCACCAATTTTGGAACCGAAGCAATTTCCATAGTTGTTGAACCCCAAGGTGCGCTTACGTGTCGGTCATCAACACTCGTAGTTTGGCCGATTCTGGCTCGTTTCTTGGACTATTACACACTGTTTTGGGGTCCGGAGTGATTTCCACGATTGACGAACCCCGGATGCGCTTATATGTCGGTCATCAACACTCGCGCTTTTGTCGATTCTGACCTGCTTCATGGACTATTACTCACCGCTTAGGGTCCCAAAGCGATTTCCATGGTTGTTTAACCCCAAGGTGCGCTTACGTGTCGGTCATCAACAATCATAGTTTTGGCCAATTCTGGCCCAGTTCTTGGACTATTGCTCAGCTTTCGGGTCCCAGAGTGATTTCCATGATTGACTTAACACCGGGTGCGTTAGGTGTCGGTCATCCACACTCGCAGTTTTGGCTGATTCTGTCCTGCTTCATGGACTATCAATCATTGATTTGGTGTCTATGAAAGATTTCCATGATTCATGAACCCCGGGTGTGTTTATGTATCGCTCAATAATAATCCTTGGTTTGTCCGATTCTGGCTCTTTCATGGACTATTACTCACCATTTTGGGTCCCAAAGCAATTTCCATGGTTGTCGAACCCAAGGTGTGCTTATATGTTGGTCGTCAAGACTCGCAGTTTGGACCGATTCTCGCCCGCTTTTTGACTATTACTCAGTTTTGGGGCCTCAAGTGATTTCCACGGTTGATTTAAACCCAGAGCACGCTTACGTGTCGGTCATAAACACTCACAATTATGGCTGATTCTGGTCCGCTTTCATGCACTATTACTCAGCGCTTTGGGGTCCGAGAGCGATTTCCACGATTGACGATCCTCGGGTGTGTTTACGTGTCCGCTGTCAACACTCACAGTTTTGGCCAATTCTGACCTGCTTCGCTGACTATTACTCACCGATTTTGGAACCGGCGATTTCCATAGTTGTTGAACCCTAAGGTGCGCTTACGTGTCGGTCATCAAGACTCGCAGTTTGGCCGCTTCGTTCGCTTTCTTCAACTATTACTCACTGTTTTGGGGTCCCGAGTGATTTTCATGATTGACTTAACGCCGGATGCGCTTATATGTCGGTCATCAACACTCATAATTTTGGCTGATTCTGGTCCGCTTCATGCACTATTACTCAGCGCTTTGGGGTCCCAGAGCAATTTCCACGATTGACGATCCTCGGGTGCGCTTATACGTGTCCGCTGTCAACACTCACAGTTTTGGCCAATTCTGACCTGCCTGCTGACTATTACTCACCAATTTTGGAACCAAAGCGATTTCATAGTTGTTGAACACCAAGGTGTGCTTACGTGTCGGTCATCAACACTCGCAGTTTGGCCGATTCAGGCTCGCTTTCTTCGACTATTCTCACTGCTTTGGGGTCCCGAGTGATTTCCACGATTGATTTAACCCCGGATGCGCTTATATGTCGGTCATCAACACTCACAATTTTGGCTGATTCTGGTCCGCTTTCATGCACTATTACTCAGTTTTTGGGGTCCCAGAGCGATTTCCATGATTGACGATCCTCGGGTGCGCTTCACGTGTCCGCTGTCAACACTCACAGTTTTGGCCAATTCTGACCTGCCCGCTGACTATTACTCACCAATTTTGGAACCGAAGCAATTTCCATAGTTGTTGAACCCCAAGGTGCGCTTACGTGTCGGTCATCAACACTCGTAGTTTGGCCGATTCTGGCTCGTTTCTTGGACTTTTACACACTGTTTTGGGGTCTGGAGTGATTTCCACGATTGACGAACCCCGGGATGCGTTTACATGTCGGTCATCAACACTCACGGCTTTTGTCGATTCTGACCCGTTTCATGGACTATTACTCACCGTTTAGGCTCCCAAAGCGATTTCCATGGTTGTTTAACCCCAAGGTGCGCTTACGTGTCGGTCATCAACAATCACAGTTTTGGCCGATTCTGGCCCATTTCTTGGACTATTGCTCAGTTTTCGGGTCCCAGAGTGATTTCCATGATTGACTTAACACCGGGTGCGCTTAGGTGTCGGTCATCCACACTCGCAGTTTTGGCTGATTCTGTCCTGCTTCATGGACTATCAATCATTGATTTGGTGTCTATGAAAGATTTCCATGATTCATGAACCCCGGGTGTGTTTATGTATCGCTCAATAATAATCCTTGGTTTGTCCGATTCTGGCTCTTTCATGGACTATTACTCACCATTTTGGGTCCCAAAGCAATTTCCATGGTTGTCGAACCCAAGGTGTGCTTATATGTTGGTCGTCAAGACTCGCAGTTTGGACCGATTCTCGCCCGCTTTTGACTATTACTCAGTTTTGGGGCCTCAAGTGATTTCCACGGTTGATTTAAACCCAGAGCACGCTTACGTGTCGGTCATAAACACTCACAATTATGGCTGATTCTGGTCCGCTTTCATGCACTATTACTCAGCGCTTTGGGGTCCGAGAGCGATTTCCACGATTGACGATCCTCGGGTGTGTTTACGTGTCCGCTGTCAACACTCACAGTTTTGGCTAATTCTGACCTGCTTGCTGACTATTACTCACCGATTTTGGAACCGGCGATTTCCATAGTTGTTGAACCCAAGGTGCGCTTTACGTGTCGGTCATCAAGACTCGCAGTTTGGCCGCTTCGTTCGCTTTCTTCAACTATTACTCACTGCTTTGGGGTCCCGGAGTGATTTTCATGATTGACTTAACGCCGGATGCGCTTATATGTCGGTCATCAACACTCATAATTTTGGCTGATTCTGGTCCGCTTTCATGCACTATTACTCAGCTTTGGGGTCCTGAGCAATTTCCACGATTGACGATCCTCGGGTGCGCGACGTGTCCGTCTGTCAACACTCACAGTTTTGGCCAATTCTGACCTGCTCTGCTGACTATTACTCACCAATTTTGGAACCAAAGCGATTTCCATAGTTGTTGAACACCAAGGTGTGCTTACGTGTCGGTCATCAACACTCGCAGTTTGGCCGATTCAGGCTCGCTTTCTTCGACTATTCTCACTGTTTTGGGGTCCCGAGTGATTTCACGATTGACTTAACCCCGGATGCGCTTATATGTCGGTCATCAACACTCACAATTTTGGCTGATTCTGGTCCGCTTTCATGCACTATTACTCAGTGTTTTGGGGTCCCAGAGCGATTTCCATGATTGACGATCCTCGGGTGCGCTTCACGTGTCCGCTGTCAACACTCACAGTTTTGGCCAATTCTGACCTGCTCGCTGACTATTACTCACCAATTTTGGAACCAAGCAATTTCCATAGTTGTTGAACCCTAAGGTGCGCTTTACGTGTCGGTCATCAACACTCGTAGTTTGGCCGATTCTGCCTCGCTTTTGACTATTACACACTGCTTTGGGGTCCGGAGGATTTCCACGATTGACGAACCCCGGATGCGCTTATATGTCGGTCATCAACACTCATGCTTTTGTCGATTCTGACCCGCTTCATGGACTATTACTCACCGCTTAGGGTCCCAAAGCGATTTCCATGGTTGTTTAACCCTAAGGTGCGCTTTACGTGTCGGTCATCAACAATCATAGTTTTGGCCGATTCTGGCCCATTTCTTGACTATTGCTCAGCTTTTCGGTCCCAGAGTGATTTCCATGATTGACTTAACACCGGGTGCGCTTAGGTGTCGGTCATCCACACTCGCAGTTTTGGCTGATTCTGTCCTGCTTCATGGACTATCAATCATTGATTTGGTGTCTATGAAAGATTTCCATGATTCATGAACCCCGGGTGTGTTTATGTATCGCTCAATAATAATCCTTGGTTTGTCCGATTCTGGCTCTTTCATGGACTATTACTCACCATTTTGGGTCCCAAAGCAATTTCCATGGTTGTCGAACCCAAGGTGTGCTTATATGTTGGTCGTCAAGACTCGCAGTTTGGACCGATTCTCGCCCGCTTTTTGACTATTACTCAGTTTTGGGGCCTCAAGTGATTTCCACGGTTGATTTAAACCTGAGAGCACGCTTACGTGTCGGTCATAAACACTCACAATTATGGCTGATTCTGGTCCGCTTTCATGCACTATTACTCAGCGCTTTGGGGTCCGAGAGCGATTTCCACGATTGACGATCCCCGGGTGTGTTTACGTGTCCGTCAAACACTCACAGTTTTGGCCAATTCTGACCTGCTTCGCTGACTATTACTCACCGATTTTGGAACCGGCGATTTCCATAGTTGTTGAACCCCAAGGTGCGCTTTACGTGTCGGTCATCAAGACTCGCAGTTTGGCCGCTTCGTTCGCTTTCTTCAACTATTACTCACTGCTTTGGGGTCCCGAGTGATTTTCATGATTGACTTAACGCCGGATGCGCTTATATGTCGGTCATCAACACTCATAATTTTGGCTGATTCTGGTCCGCTTCATGCACTATTACTCAGCGCTTTGGGGTCCCAGAGCAATTTCCACGATTGACGATCCCCGGGTGCGCGACGTGTCCGCTCAACACTCACAGTTTTGGCCAATTCTGACCCGTTCCGTTGACTATTACTCACCAATTTTGGAACCAAAGCGATTTCCATAGTTGTTGAACACCAAGGTGTGCTTACGTGTCGGTCATCAACACTCGCAGTTTGGCCGATTCAGGCTCGTTTCTTCGACTATTACTCACTGTTTTGGGGTCCCGGAGTGATTTCCACGATTGATTTAACCCCGGATGCGCTTATATGTCGGTCATCAACACTCACAATTTTGGCTGATTCTGGTCCGCTTCATGCACTATTACTCAGTGTTTTGGGGTCCCAGAGCGATTTCCATGATTGACGATCCTCGGGTGCGCTTCACGTGTCCGCTCAACACTCACAGTTTTGGCCAATTCTGACCTGCCTGCTGACTATTACTCACCAATTTTGGAACCAAGCAATTTCCATAGTTGTTGAACCCTAAGGTGCGCTTTACGTGTCGGTCATCAACACTGTAGTTTGGCCGATTCTGCCTCGCTTTTGACTATTACACACTGCTTTGGGGTCCGGAGTGATTTCCACGATTGACGAACCCCGGATGCGCTTACATGTCGGTCATCAACACTCATGCTTTTGTCGATTCTGACCTGCTTCATGGACTATTACTCACCGTTTAGGGTCCCAAAGCGATTTCCATGGTTGTTTAACCCCAAGGTGCGCTTACGTGTCGGTCATCAACAATCATAGTTTTGGCCGATTCTGGCCCATTTCTTGACTATTGCTCAGCTTTCGGTCCCAGAGTGATTTCCATGATTGACTTAACACCGGGTGCGTTTAGGTGTCGGTCATCCACACTCGCAGTTTTGGCTGATTCTGTCCTGCTTCATGGACTATCAATCATTGATTTGGTGTCTATGAAAGATTTCCATGATTCATGAACCCCGGGTGTGTTTATGTATCGCTCAATAATAATCCTTGGTTTGTCCGATTCTGGCTCTTTCATGGACTATTACTCACCATTTTGGGTCCCAAAGCAATTTCCATGGTTGTCGAACCCAAGGTGTGCTTATATGTTGGTCGTCAAGACTCGCAGTTTGGACCGATTCTCGCCCGCTTTTTGACTATTACTCAGTTTTGGGGCCTCAAGTGATTTCCACGGTTGATTTAAACCCAGAGCACGCTTACGTGTCGGTCATAAACACTCACAATTATGGCTGATTCTGGTCCGCTTTCATGCACTATTACTCAGCGCTTTGGGGTCCGAGAGCGATTTCCACGATTGACGATCCTCGGGTGTGTTTACGTGTCCGCTGTCAACACTCACAGTTTTGGCTAATTCTGACCTGCTTCGCTGACTATTACTCACCGATTTTGGAACCGGCGATTTCCATAGTTGTTGAACCCCAAGGTGCGCTTTACGTGTCGGTCATCAAGACTCGCAGTTTGGCCGCTTCGTTCGCTTTCTTCAACTATTACTCACTGCTTTTGGGGTCCCGAGTGATTTTCATGATTGACTTAACGCCGGATGCGCTTATATGTCGGTCATCAACACTCATAATTTTGGCTGATTCTGGTCCGTTTCATGCACTATTACTCAGCGCTTTGGGGTCCCAGAGCAATTTCCACGATTGACGATCCTCGGGTGCGCGATGTGTCCGCTGTCAACACTCACAGTTTTGGCCAATTCTGACCCGTTCCGTTGACTATTACTCACCAATTTTGGAACCAAAGCGATTTCCATAGTTGTTGAACACCAAGGTGTGCTTACGTGTCGGTCATCAACACTCGCAGTTTGGCCGATTCAGGCTCGTTTCTTCGACTATTCCTCACTGTTTTGGGGTCCCGGAGTGATTTTCACGATTGACGAACCCCGGGATGCGTTTACATGTCGGTCATCAACACTCACAATTTTGGCTGATTCTGGTCCGTTTCATGCACTATTACTCAGTGTTTTGGGGTCCCAGAGCGATTTCCATGATTGACGATCCCTGGGGTGCGTTCACGTGTCCGTCGTCAACACTCACAGTTTTGGCCAATTCTGACCTGCCTGCTGACTATTACTCACCAATTTTGGAACCAAGCAATTTCCATAGTTGTTGAACCCTAAGGTGCGCTTTACGTGTCGGTCATCAACACTCGTAGTTTGGCCGATTCTGGCTCGCTTTTTGGACTATTACACACTGTTTTGGGGTCCGGAGTGATTTCCACGATTGACGAACCCCGGATGCGCTTATATGTCGGTCATCAACACTCATGCTTTTGTCGATTCTGACCTGCTTCATGGACTATTACTCACCGCTTAGGGTCCCAAAGCGATTTCCATGGTTGTTTAACCCTAAGGTGCGCTTTACGTGTCGGTCATCAACAATCATAGTTTTGGCCAATTCTGGCCCATTTCTTGACTATTGCTCAGCTTTCGGTCCCAGAGTGATTTCCATGATTGACTTAACACCGGGTGCGCTTAGGTGTCGGTCATCCACACTCGCAGTTTTGGCTGATTCTGTCCTGCTTCATGGACTATCAATCATTGATTTGGTGTCTATGAAAGATTTCCATGATTCATGAACCCCGGGTGTGTTTATGTATCGCTCAATAATAATCCTTGGTTTGTCCGATTCTGGCTCTTTCATGGACTATTACTCACCATTTTGGGTCCCAAAGCAATTTCCATGGTTGTCGAACCCAAGGTGTGCTTATATGTTGGTCGTCAAGACTCGCAGTTTGGACCGATTCTGCCCGCTTTTTGACTATTACTCAGTTTTGGGGCCTCAAGTGATTTCCACGGTTGATTTAAACCCAGAGCACGCTTACGTGTCGGTCATAAACACTCACAATTATGGCTGATTCTGGTCCGCTTTCATGCACTATTACTCAGCGCTTTGGGGTCCGAGAGCGATTTCCACGATTGACGATCCCCGGGTGTGTTTACGTGTCCGCTGTCAACACTCACAGTTTTGGCTAATTCTGACCCGCTTCGCTGACTATTACTCACCGATTTTGGAACCGGCGATTTCCATAGTTGTTGAACCCAAGGTGCGCTTTACGTGTCGGTCATCAAGACTCGCAGTTTGGCCGCTTCGTTCGCTTTCTTCAACTATTACTCACTGCTTTTGGGGTCCCGGAGTGATTTTCATGATTGATTTAACGCCGGATGCGCTTATATGTCGGTCATCAACACTCATAATTTTGGCTGATTCTGGTCCGTTTCATGCACTATTACTCAGCGTTTTGGGGTCCCAGAGCAATTTCCACGATTGACGATCCCCGGGTGCGACGTGTCCGTCTGTCAACACTCACAGTTTTGGCCAATTCTGACCTGCTCTGCTGACTATTACTCACCAATTTTGGAACCAAAGCGATTTCCATAGTTGTTGAACACTAAGGTGTGCTTACGTGTCGGTCATCAACACTCGCAGTTTGGCCGATTCAGGCTCGCTTTTTCGACTATTCTCACTGTTTTGGGGTCCCGGAGTGATTTCCACGATTGACGAACCCCGGGATGCGTTTACATGTCGGTCATCAACACTCACAATTTTGGTTGATTCTGGTCCGTTTCATGCACTATTACTCAGTGTTTTGGGGTCCCAGAGCGATTTCCATGATTGACGATCCCTCGGGTGCGTTCACGTGTCCGTCGTCAACACTCACAGTTTTGGCCAATTCTGACCTGCCTGCTGACTATTACTCACCAATTTTGGAACCAAGCAATTTCCATAGTTGTTGAACCCTAAGGTGCGCTTTACGTGTCGGTCATCAACACTCGTAGTTTGGCCGATTCTCGCTCGCTTTTGACTATTACACACTGCTTTTGGGGTCCGGAGGATTTCCACGATTGACGAACCCCGGATGCGCTTATATGTCGGTCATCAACACTCTGCTTTTGTCGATTCTGACCTGCTTCATGGACTATTACTCACCGCTTAGGGTCCCAAAGCGATTTCCATGGTTGTTTAACCCTAAGGTGCGCTTTACGTGTCGGTCATCAACAATCATAGTTTTGGCCGATTCTGGCCCATTTCTTGACTATTGCTCAGCTTTTCGGTCCCAGAGTGATTTCCATGATTGACTTAACACCGGGTGCGCTTAGGTGTCGGTCATCCACACTCGCAGTTTTGGCTGATTCTGTCCTGCTTCATGGACTATCAATCATTGATTTGGTGTCTATGAAAGATTTCCATGATTCATGAACCCCGGGTGTGTTTATGTATCGCTCAATAATAATCCTTGGTTTGTCCGATTCTGGCTCTTTCATGGACTATTACTCACCATTTTGGGTCCCAAAGCAATTTCCATGGTTGTCGAACCCAAGGTGTGCTTATATGTTGGTCGTCAAGACTCGCAGTTTGGACCGATTCTCGCCCGCTTTCTTGACTATTACTCAGTTTTGGGGCCTCAAGTGATTTCCACGGTTGAACGAAACCCAGAGCACGTTTACGTGTCGGTCATAAACACTCACAATTATGGCTGATTCTGGTCCGTTTCATGCACTATTACTCAGCGTTTTGGGGTCCGAGAGCGATTTCCACGATTGACGATCCCCGGGGTGTGTTTACGTGTCCGTCGTCAACACTCACAGTTTTGGCCAATTCTGACCCGTTTCGTTGACTATTACTCACCGATTTTGGAACCGAAGCGATTTCCATAGTTGTTGAACCCTAAGGTGCGCTTTACGTGTCGGTCATCAAGACTCGCAGTTTGGCCGCTTCGTTCGCTTTCTTCAACTATTACTCACTGCTTTGGGGTCCCGAGTGATTTTCATGATTGACTTAACGCCGGATGCGCTTATATGTCGGTCATCAACACTCATAATTTTGGCTGATTCTGGTCCGCTTCATGCACTATTACTCAGCGCTTTGGGGTCCCAGAGCAATTTCCACGATTGACGATCCTCGGGTGCGCGACGTGTCCGTCATCAACACTCACAGTTTTGGCCAATTCTGACCTGCCTGCTGACTATTACTCACCAATTTTGGAACCAAAGCGATTTCCATAGTTGTTGAACACCAAGGTGTGCTTACGTGTCGGTCATCAACACTCGCAGTTTGGCCGATTCAGGCTCGTTTCTTCGACTATTCCTCACTGTTTTGGGGTCCCGGAGTGATTTCCACGATTGACGAACCCCGGGATGCGTTTACATGTCGGTCATCAACACTCACAATTTTGGCTGATTCTAGTCCGTTTCATGCACTATTACTCTATGTTTTGGGGTCCCAGAGCGATTTCCATGATTGACGATCCCTGGGGTGCGTTCACGTGTCCGTCGTCAACACTCACAGTTTTGGCCAATTCTGACCTGCTCTGCTGACTATTACTCACCAATTTTGGAACCAAGCAATTTCCATAGTTGTTGAACCCTAAGGTGCGCTTTACGTGTCGGTCATCAACACTGTAGTTTGGCCGATTCTGCCTGCTTTTGACTATTACACACTGCTTTGGGGTCCGGAGGATTTCCACGATTGACGAACCCCGGATGCGCTTATATGTCGGTCATCAACACTCATGGCTTTTGTCGATTCTGACCTGCTTCATGGACTATTACTCACCGCTTAGGGTCCCAAAGCGATTTCCATGGTTGTTTAACCCTCAAGGTGCGCTTTACGTGTCGGTCATCAACAATCATAGTTTTGGCCGATTCTGGCCCATTTCTTGACTATTGCTCAGCTTTTCGTCCCAGAGTGATTTCCATGATTGACTTAACACCGGGTGCGCTTAGGTGTCGGTCATCCACACTCGCAGTTTTGGCTGATTCTGTCCTGCTTCATGGACTATCAATCATTGATTTGGTGTCTATGAAAGATTTCCATGATTCATGAACCCCGGGTGTGTTTATGTATCGCTCAATAATAATCCTTGGTTTGTCCGATTCTGGCTCTTTCATGGACTATTACTCACCATTTTGGGTCCCAAAGCAATTTCCATGGTTGTCGAACCCAAGGTGTGCTTATATGTTGGTCGTCAAGACTCGCAGTTTGGACCGATTCTCGCCCGCTTTTTGACTATTACTCAGTTTTGGGGCCTCAAGTGATTTCCACGGTTGATTTAAACCCAGAGCACGCTTACGTGTCGGTCATAAACACTCACAATTATGGCTGATTCTGGTCCGCTTTCATGCACTATTACTCAGCGCTTTGGGGTCCGAGAGCGATTTCCACGATTGACGATCCTCGGGTGTGTTTACGTGTCCGCTGTCAACACTCACAGTTTTGGCCAATTCTGACCTGCTTGCTGACTATTACTCACCGATTTTGGAACCGCGATTTCCATAGTTGTTGAACCCTAAGGTGCGCTTTACGTGTCGGTCATCAAGACTCGCAGTTTGGCCGCTTCGTTCGCTTTCTTCAACTATTACTCACTGTTTTGGGGTCCCGGAGTGATTTTCATGATTGACTTAACGCCGGATGCGCTTATATGTCGGTCATCAACACTCATAATTTTGGCTGATTCTGGTCCGCTTCATGCACTATTACTCAGCGCTTTGGGGTCCCAGAGCAATTTCCACGATTGACGATCCCCGGGTGCGCTTATGTGTCCGTCAACAACACTCACAGTTTTGGCCAATTCTGACCTGCTCTGCTGACTATTACTCACCAATTTTGGAACCAAAGCGATTTCCATAGTTGTTGAACACCAAGGTGTGCTTACGTGTCGGTCATCAACACTCGCAGTTTGGCCGATTCAGCTCGCTTTCTTCGACTATTCTCACTGTTTTGGGGTCCCGAGTGATTTCCACGATTGATTTAACCCCGGATGCGCTTATATGTCGGTCATCAACACTCACAATTTTGGCTGATTCTGGTCCGTTTATGCACTATTACTCAGGTTTTGGGGTCCCAGAGCGATTTCCATGATTGACGATCCTCGGGTGCGCTTCACGTGTCCGTCGTCAACACTCACAGTTTTGGCCAATTCTGACCTGCTCCGCTGACTATTACTCACCAATTTTGGAACCGCAATTTCCATAGTTGTTGAACCCTAAGGTGCGCTTTACGTGTCGGTCATCAACACTGTAGTTTGGCCGATTCTGCCTCGCTTTTGACTATTACACACTGCTTTTGGGGTCCGGAGGATTTCCACGATTGACGAACCCCGGATGCGCTTACATGTCGGTCATCAACACTCGCGCTTTTGTCGATTCTGACCTGCTTCATGGACTATTACTCACCGCTTAGGGTCGCAAAGCGATTTCCATGGTTGTTTAACCCTAAGGTGCGCTTTACGTGTCGGTCATCAACAATCATAGTTTTGGCCGATTCTGGCCCATTTCTTGACTATTGCTCAGTTTTCAGGTCCCAGAGTGATTTCCATGATTGACTTAACACCGGGTGCGCTTAGGTGTCGGTCATCCACACTCGCAGTTTTGGCTGATTCTGTCCTGCTTCATGGACTATCAATCATTGATTTGGTGTCTATGAAAGATTTCCATGATTCATGAACCCCGGGTGTGTTTATGTATCGCTCAATAATAATCCTTGGTTTGTCCGATTCTGGCTCTTTCATGGACTATTACTCACCATTTTGGGTCCCAAAGCAATTTCCATGGTTGTCGAACCCAAGGTGTGCTTATATGTTGGTCGTCAAGACTCGCAGTTTGGACCGATTCTCGCCCGCTTTCTGACTATTACTCAGTTTTGGGGCCTCAAGTGATTTCCACGGTTGATTTAAACCCAGAGCACGCTTACGTGTCGGTCATAAACACTCACAATTATGGCTGATTCTGGTCCGCTTTATGCACTATTACTCAGCGCTTTGGGGTCCCAGAGCGATTTCCACGATTGACGATCCTCGGGTGTGTTTACGTGTCCGCTCAAACACTCACAGTTTTGGCCAATTCTGACCCGCTTCGCTGACTATTACTCACCGATTTTGGAACCGGCGATTTCCATAGTTGTTGAACCCTAAGGTGCGCTTTACGTGTCGGTCATCAAGACTCGCAGTTTGGCCGCTTCGTTCGCTTTCTTCAACTATTACTCACTGCTTTGGGGTCCCGGAGTGATTTTCATGATTGACTTAACGCCGGATGCGCTTATATGTCGGTCATCAACACTCATAATTTTGGCTGATTCTGGTCCGCTTTCATGCACTATTACTCAGCGCTTTGGGGTCCCAGAGCAATTTCCACGATTGACGATCCTCGGGTGCGCGATGTGTCCGTCTGTCAACACTCACAGTTTTGGCCAATTCTGACCCGTTCCGTTGACTATTACTCACCAATTTTGGAACCAAAGCGATTTCCATAGTTGTTGAACACCAAGGTGTGCTTACGTGTCGGTCATCAACACTCGCAGTTTGGCCGATTCAGGCTCGTTTCTTCGACTATTCCTCACTGTTTTGGGGTCCCGGAGTGATTTCCACGATTGACGAACCCCGGGATGCGTTTACATGTCGGTCATCAACACTCACAATTTTGGCTGATTCTGGTCCGTTTCATGCACTATTACTCAGTGTTTTGGGGTCCCAGAGCGATTTCCATGATTGACGATCCTGGGGTGCGTTCACGTGTCCGTCTCCAACACTCACAGTTTTGGCCAATTCTGACCTGCTCCGCTGACTATTACTCACCAATTTTGGAACCAAGCAATTTCCATAGTTGTTGAACCCTAAGGTGCGCTTTACGTGTCGGTCATCAACACTGTAGTTTGGCCGATTCTCGCTCGCTTTTTGACTATTACACACTGCTTTGGGGTCCGGAGTGATTTCCACGATTGATTTAACCCCGGATGCGCTTACATGTCGGTCATCAACACTCATGCTTTTGTCGATTCTGACCTGCTTCATGGACTATTACTCACCGCTTAGGGTCCCAAAGCGATTTCCATGGTTGTTTAACCCTCAAGGTGCGCTTTACGTGTCGGTCATCAACAATCATAGTTTTGGCCGATTCTGGCCCATTTCTTGACTATTGCTCAGTTTTCGGTCCCAGAGTGATTTCCATGATTGACTTAACACCGGGTGCGTTTAGGTGTCGGTCATCCACACTCGCAGTTTTGGCTGATTCTGTCCTGCTTCATGGACTATCAATCATTGATTTGGTGTCTATGAAAGATTTCCATGATTCATGAACCCCGGGTGTGTTTATGTATCGCTCAATAATAATCCTTGGTTTGTCCGATTCTGGCTCTTTCATGGACTATTACTCACCATTTTGGGGTCCCAAAGCAATTTCCATGGTTGTCGAACCCAAGGTGTGCTTATATGTTGGTCGTCAAGACTCGCAGTTTGGACCGATTCTCGCCCGCTTTTGACTATTACTCAGTTTTGGGGCCTCAAGTGATTTCCACGGTTGATTTAAACCCAGAGCACGCTTACGTGTCGGTCATAAACACTCACAATTATGGCTGATTCTGGTCCGCTTTCATGCACTATTACTCAGCGCTTTGGGGTCCGAGAGCGATTTCCACGATTGACGATCCTCGGGTGTGTTTACGTGTCCGCCGTCAACACTCACAGTTTTGGCCAATTCTGACCTGCTTGCTGACTATTACTCACCGATTTTGGAACCGGCGATTTCCATAGTTGTTGAACCCAAGGTGCGCTTACGTGTCGGTCATCAAGACTCGCAGTTTGGCCGCTTCGTTCGCTTTCTTCAACTATTACTCACTGCTTTGGGGTCCCGAGTGATTTTCATGATTGATTTAACGCCGGATGCGCTTATATGTCGGTCATCAACACTCATAATTTTGGCTGATTCTGGTCCGCTTCATGCACTATTACTCAGCGCTTTGGGGTCCCAGAGCAATTTCCACGATTGACGATCCTCGGGTGCGCGATGTGTCCGTCATCAACACTCACAGTTTTGGCCAATTCTGACCCGTTCCGTTGACTATTACTCACCAATTTTGGAACCAAAGCGATTTCCATAGTTGTTGAACACCAAGGTGTGCTTACGTGTCGGTCATCAACACTCGCAGTTTGGCCGATTCAGGCTCGTTTCTTCGACTATTCCTCACTGTTTTGGGGTCCCGGAGTGATTTTCACGATTGACGAACCCCGGGATGCGTTTACATGTCGGTCATCAACACTCACAATTTTGGCTGATTCTGGTCCGTTTCATGCACTATTACTCAGTGTTTTGGGGTCCCAGAGCGATTTCCATGATTGACGATCCCTGGGGTGCGTTCACGTGTCCGTCGTCAACACTCACAGTTTTGGCCAATTCTGACCCGTTCCGTTGACTATTACTCACCAATTTTGGAACCGAAGCAATTTCCATAGTTGTTGAACCCTAAGGTGCGCTTTACGTGTCGGTCATCAACACTGTAGTTTGGCCGATTCTGCCTGCTTTTGACTATTACACACTGTTTTGGGGTCCGGAGTGATTTCCACGATTGACGAACCCCGGGATGCGTTTACATGTCGGTCATCAACACTCGCGGCTTTTGTCGATTCTGACCCGTTTCATGGACTATTACTCACCGTTTAGGGTCCCAAAGCGATTTCCATGGTTGTTTAACCCCAAGGTGCGCTTACGTGTCGGTCATCAACAATCATAGTTTTGGCCAATTCTGGCCCATTTCTTGGACTATTGCTCAGTTTTCGGGTCCCAGAGTGATTTCCATGATTGACGAACACCGGGTGCGTTTAGGTGTCGGTCATCCACACTCGCAGTTTTGGCTGATTCTGTCCTGCTTCATGGACTATCAATCATTGATTTGGTGTCTATGAAAGATTTCCATGATTCATGAACCCCGGGTGTGTTTATGTATCGCTCAATAATAATCCTTGGTTTGTCCGATTCTGGCTCTTTCATGGACTATTACTCACCATTTTGGGGTCCCAAAGCAATTTCCATGGTTGTCGAACCCAAGGTGTGCTTATATGTTGGTCGTCAAGACTCGCAGTTTGGACCGATTCTCGCCCGCTTTTGACTATTACTCAGTTTTGGGGCCTCAAGTGATTTCCACGGTTGATTTAAACCCAGAGCACGCTTACGTGTCGGTCATAAACACTCACAATTATGGCTGATTCTGGTCCGCTTCATGCACTATTACTCAGCGCTTTGGGGTCCCAGAGCGATTTCCACGATTGACGATCCTCGGGTGTGTTTACGTGTCCGCCATCAACACTCACAGTTTTGGCTAATTCTGACCTGCTTCGCTGACTATTACTCACCGATTTTGGAACCGGCGATTTCATAGTTGTTGAACCCTAAGGTGCGCTTACGTGTCGGTCATCAAGACTCGCAGTTTGGCCGCTTCGTTCGCTTTCTTCAACTATTACTCACTGCTTTGGGGTCCCGAGTGATTTTCATGATTGATTAACGCCGGATGCGCTTATATGTCGGTCATCAACACTCATAATTTTGGCTGATTCTGGTCCGCTTTCATGCACTATTACTCAGCGCTTTGGGGTCCCAGAGCAATTTCCACGATTGACGATCCCCGGGTGCGCGACGTGTCCGTCTGTCAACACTCACAGTTTTGGCCAATTCTGACCTGCCTGCTGACTATTACTCACCAATTTTGGAACCAAAGCGATTTCTAGTTGTTGAACACCAAGGTGTGCTTACGTCGGTCATCAACACTCGCAGTTTGGCCCGATTCAGGGCTTCTTCGACTATTCCACTGCTTTGGGGTCCCGAGTGATTTTCACGATTGATTTAACCCCGGATGCGCTTACATGTCGGTCATCAACACTCACAATTTTGGCTGATTCTGGTCCGCTTTCATGCACTATTACTCAGGTTTTGGGGTCCCAGAGCGATTTCCATGATTGACGATCCTCGGGTGCGCTTCACGTGTCCGCTGTCAACACTCACAGTTTTGGCCAATTCTGACCCGTTCCGTTGACTATTACTCACCAATTTTGGAACCGAAGCAATTTCCATAGTTGTTGAACCCCAAGGTGCGCTTACGTGTCGGTCATCAACACTCGTAGTTTGGCCGATTCTGGCTCGTTTCTTGGACTATTACACACTGTTTTGGGGTCCGGAGTGATTTCCACGATTGACGAACCCCGGGATGCGTTTACATGTCGGTCATCAACACTCATGCTTTTGTCGATTCTGACCTGCTTCATGGACTATTACTCACCGCTTAGGGTCCCAAAGCGATTTCCATGGTTGTTTAACCCTAAGGTGCGCTTTACGGTCGGTCATCAACAATCATAGTTTTGGCCGATTCTGGCCCATTTCTTGACTATTGCTCAGCTTTCGGTCCCAGAGTGATTTCCATGATTGACTTAACACCGGGTGCGCTTAGGTGTCGGTCATCCACACTCGCAGTTTTGGCTGATTCTGTCCTGCTTCATGGACTATCAATCATTGATTTGGTGTCTATGAAAGATTTCCATGATTCATGAACCCCGGGTGTGTTTATGTATCGCTCAATAATAATCCTTGGTTTGTCCGATTCTGGCTCTTTCATGGACTATTACTCACCATTTTGGGTCCCAAAGCAATTTCCATGGTTGTCGAACCCAAGGTGTGCTTATATGTTGGTCGTCAAGACTCGCAGTTTGGACCGATTCTCGCCCGCTTTTTGACTATTACTCAGTTTTGGGGCCTCAAGTGATTTCCACGGTTGATTTAAACCCAGAGCACGCTTACGTGTCGGTCATAAACACTCACAATTATGGCTGATTCTGGTCCGCTTCATGCACTATTACTCAGCGCTTTGGGGTCCGAGAGCGATTTCCACGATTGACGATCCTCGGGTGTGTTTACGTGTCCGCTGTCAACACTCACAGTTTTGGCCAATTCTGACCTGCTTGCTGACTATTACTCACCGATTTTGGAACCGGCGATTTCCATAGTTGTTGAACCCTAAGGTGCGCTTTACGTGTCGGTCATCAAGACTCGCAGTTTGGCCGCTTCGTTCGCTTTCTTCAACTATTACTCACTGTTTTGGGGTCCCGAGTGATTTTCATGATTGATTTAACGCCGGATGCGCTTATATGTCGGTCATCAACACTCATAATTTTGGCTGATTCTGGTCCGCTTTCATGCACTATTACTCAGCGCTTTGGGGTCCCAGAGCAATTTCCACGATTGACGATCCCCGGGTGCGCGATGTGTCCGTCATCAACACTCACAGTTTTGGCCAATTCTGACCCGTTCCGTTGACTATTACTCACCAATTTTGGAACCAAAGCGATTTCCATAGTTGTTGAACACCAAGGTGTGCTTACGTGTCGGTCATCAACACTCGCAGTTTGGCCGATTCAGGCTCGTTTCTTCGACTATTCCTCACTGTTTTGGGGTCCCGGAGTGATTTCCACGATTGACGAACCCCGGGATGCGTTTACATGTCGGTCATCAACACTCACAATTTTGGCTGATTCTGGTCCGTTTCATGCACTATTACTCAGTGTTTTGGGGTCCCAGAGCGATTTCCATGATTGACGATCCTGGGGTGCGTTCACGTGTCCGTCGTCAACACTCACAGTTTTGGCCAATTCTGACCCGTTCCGTTGACTATTACTCACCAATTTTGGAACCGAAGCAATTTCCATAGTTGTTGAACCCCAAGGTGCGCTTACGTGTCGGTCATCAACACTCGTAGTTTGGCCGATTCTGGCTCGTTTCTTGGACTATTATACACTGTTTTGGGGTCCGGAGTGATTTCCACGATTGACGAACCCCGGATGCGCTTATATGTCGGTCATCAACACTCATGCTTTTGTCGATTCTGACCTGCTTCATGGACTATTAATCACCGTTTAGGGTCGCAAAGCGATTTCCATGGTTGTTTAACCCTAAGGTGCGCTTACGTGTCGGTCATCAACAATCATAGTTTTGGCCGATTCTGGCCCATTTCTTGGACTATTGCTCAGTTTTCAGGTCCCAGAGTGATTTCCATGATTGACGAACACCGGGGTGCGTTTAGGTGTCGGTCATCCACACTCGCAGTTTTGGCTGATTCTGTCCCGTTTCATGGACTATCAATCATTGATTTGGTGTCTATGAAAGATTTCCATGATTCATGAACCCCGGGGTGTGTTTATGTATCGTTCAATAATAATCCTTGGTTTGTCCGATTCTGGGCTCTTTCATGGACTATTACTCACCATTTTTGGGTCCCAAAGCAATTTCCATGGTTGTCGAACCCAAGGTGTGCTTATATGTTGGTCGTCAAGACTCGCAGTTTGGACCGATTCTGGCCCGCTTTTTGACTATTACTCAGTTTTGGGGCCTCAAGTGATTTCCACGGTTGACGGAAACCCAGAGCACGTTTACGTGTCGGTCATAAACACTCACAATTATGGCTGATTCTGGTCCGTTTCATGCACTATTACTCAGCGTTTTGGGGTCCGAGAGCGATTTCCACGATTGACGATCCTCGGGGTGTGTTTACGTGTCCGTCGTCAACACTCACAGTTTTGGCTAATTCTGACCCGCTTCGCTGACTATTACTCACCGATTTTGGAACCGGCGATTTCCATAGTTGTTGAACCCTAAGGTGCGCTTTACGTGTCGGTCATCAAGACTCGTAGTTTGGCCGCTTCGTTCGCTTTCTTCAACTATTACTCACTGCTTTGGGGTCCCGGAGTGATTTTCATGATTGACGAACGCCGGGATGCGTTTACATGTCGGTCATCAACACTCATAATTTTGGCTGATTCTGGTCCGTTTCATGCACTATTACTCAGCGTTTTGGGGTCCCAGAGCAATTTCCACGATTGACGATCCCCGGGTGCGCGACGTGTCCGTCGTCAACACTCACAGTTTTGGCCAATTCTGACCCGTTCCGTTGACTATTACTCACCAATTTTGGAACCAAAGCGATTTCCATAGTTGTTGAACACCAAGGTGTGCTTACGTGTCGGTCATCAACACTCGCAGTTTGGCCGATTCAGGCTCGTTTCTTCGACTATTCCTCACTGTTTTGGGGTCCCGGAGTGATTTCCACGATTGATTTAACCCCGGATGCGCTTATATGTCGGTCATCAACACTCACAATTTTGGCTGATTCTGGTCCGCTTTCATGCACTATTACTCACCGTTTTGGGGTCCCAGAGCGATTTCCATGATTGACGATCCTCGGGTGCGCTTCACGTGTCCGGTCATCAACACTCACAGTTTTGGCCAATTCTGACCTGCTCTGCTGACTATTACTC
>JAHIAM010006090.1:0-97360 GCA_021605205.1 Aegilops longissima | reverse complement strand
CCACAGTAATCATGACCCGTTTGCATCTGGGACTTGTCAAATCCGTGCGGTTGCCCGGCGTCGTGGAAGTGGAGACACCCGTCAATCAACCGCCTGCTGGCGCCCAAAGGCAGCGGGCTGTTAGGGCCCTTGGCCTGCACCTGCCCTTCGCCTCTCCTGCTCGGCCAAGTCCGGCGCGCCTTGGGCGGGGGGCTCTTGTCGGCGTTCAGGGCAGGGGTCCCAGGACTTGCACACTGTGCCTGCTGGCGTGGCTCAAAAAGGGCCCAGTGGGCCATCTTCATCAACACAAGCTCAAGACCCTCATGAGGGCCAAGCCTCATGAGGCGGATGACAAGGAGCTTCCTCGAGCACGCAGCCTCATCGGGCTGGCTCGCGAGGAGGCGGAGAGATCAAGGCGGGGTACCTCACGAGGTGCCCATGGCATAAGCCATGACGACCAAGGGCGCCAGGCGAGGCGCCAGCCCGCGCGCAGTGTCCTCCTTTCCTCTTTGGTGCAAAGGGAGCAAGCGCTTGCCGAGAGCATCAAGCAAAGGCATCCATTTCAGTGCAACAAGACCAAGACCAGCCCAACGGCAGGAAGGAAGTCATTGTGGAGCCCAAGCAGGCGTCACCACCAGAGCCTTTGACAGGCGAGGACCAACTTTAGTCAGGATAAGTGTACTAGTTGTTCCCCTTCAAAATGGCCAATTGTTGGCGCCCTTCCCGCTCAATATTTGGGAAGAGGCCCAGGGCCTTTGCCTATAAATAGGACTAGCCACCCACAAGGTAGAGGCACCTAGAATCCAGGAGCTAGAATCAAGACAGAGGCATCTGGAATCCAGAGAGAGAGAGAAGGGCGGCTGAACTCCTCCTAGCAGTTCATCGTCCCAGCCAGAAACAGACCCTCATGAGGCTGTTCTTCCTTGTATTCATCATCATCATCAGCCCAAGAGGCAATCAACCACACCACAAACTAGGTAGGGTATTACACCACAATGGTGGCCCGAACTAGTATAAACCTTGTGCCTCTTGTGTTGTTCCTTTAAGTAGTTTAGATCCTAGCGAGGCGGGGTGCAATTAGGTAGAGGCGAAATCTCCGCGCGCGCAGTGTTGAACCTCAAGGTGCTGCGGAACCGAAATCCGACACTCTCGACGCAGGCGTGGTCAGCGTGGTCAACGACCGACTTCCATCGGAAGAGTCTTGTACATGGAGAGGCTAACAGCTGGGTCGGTGACGCAAAGAAGTGCCTCCTTATTACATAAAATAATTATTCCTCCACACGACAGCAGGGACCCACGGACGGGCCACCTTATTTTTCGGGAAAACGTTTCCCCCTAACTGCTGGGACCCACGGACGGGCCAGCGTATTTCTAAAAAACATCCCAGCTGTCCGCTCGGACCACGGAAGTGCCTCCTTATTCGCACAAAAAATGAATACCCCACGCTAGGCTGGGACCCATCATGGTGGGAGGCTGACTTGTGGGCCTACTAAGTTGGTGGGGCGGGGCCTTTGTCAACTTTAGTCAATATGAGCGATTCTAGCTCCGGTGACCGTATGATGGCCATCCAAGCGGCCATAGTGCTTCTTCAACCTCTGGTGTTCTTGCTCCAGCCGCCCAAACCAGCGCCCGGTCGGTGCGCATGCTCCTGCCTCCGTGGCGGCTGTGCTACCGCGAGCCTCACCGCCCTACTATTCCCACGCTGGCCAGGCCTGCGGCGGCGGCAACCTCACACCGCAGCCGAACCGGTGAACCCTCGTACTCCTCTCGGGCGGGCTTCCCAGCGCGCCTTCGGGTTCCCGTCGTCCCCTTCCTAGGCCTCGCCCGTATCCACCGCCGTGGTGCTCTCGGTCGGGCGTGGTCAATGTGGTCAGCGACCGACTTCCATCGGACGTGGACTGTGCGTGGAAAGGCTGACAGCTGGGTCCACGGCAGCCGCAGGGCGTGCCTCCTTATTGCGCGAAAATAATTATTCCTCCACGGCGGGGACCCACTGGGCGGGCCACCGTATTTAGCGGCGTTTCCCTGCTGCTGGGACCCACCAATTCGTCTTCGCGCAAGGAAGTGCGTCCAAAAAAGCGATTTGCCCACATTGCTGGGACCCACCAGCTACATCTTCGTCGCAAGGAAGTACGGCGATCGGAACCCACGGTCGAAGCGTCGTGGCGTTGTCATTACAGTGCGTGAGCGTGTGCGTACATATATCTTGGTGGATGTAGAAGCGCGCTGCGTGTCGTAGTAGAGGTGCGCCGCGTATGTAAAGTAGAGAGGCGGCGCACATAGCATGTACCACGTCGTCTGTGGCGAGGGTGCAAGAAAGAAAATCTGACCACATCGTACATACGGGCAGGGTCTCGATCGCCTATCGTGCATCACGTACATGGTTGGGTGGAACAGAGAAACATCGTCGTCGTCGTGTTCATGAGGAGCCAACCGGCTGGGTCGGAGCGGAATGCGTGGTTGTGTTCGCCGGGAGGGCTGGGCGGAGCAGGCGATGGAAGCGAGGCTTGGCGTACCGCTGGCGGAGAAGCGGCCTTGTGTTCGACCGGCCATGTTGAAGCAGGGTCTGTTGATCGGGAGGGGCCTGGCGTCCAAAAGCGAAGAAGCGGACCTCCTACGGTCGAAGCAGGAGGTCCTGTTGATCGGGAGGGTGTGGCGTGCCGCCAAAGCGGAGAAATAGACCTCCTATGGTGAAGCAGTCTGTTGATGGGGAGGGGTGTGGCGTACCCTTGAAGCGAACCAAGCGGACCTCCTATGGTCAGCAGGGGTCTGTTCGCCGGGAGGGTGTGGCGTCGCAAAAGCAGGACTCCACGGGATCTGTTCATCTCCACGTCGACCTCCTCCGGCCTCCACAGGCTCCTTTTCATCCAGCCTCCACCGCGCTCTACTCCACCGGCTACTGTTCAACCACCCCTCCATGGGCACCCCTCCATCGTCTACTGTTCATCCAGCCCTCCACACCACGGGGTCCTGTTCAACCGCCCCTCCACGACCACCCCTCCACCGTCTACTGTTCATCCAGCCCTCCACATCACGGGGTCCTATTCATCTAGAGGCAACGCCACCGCTCACTGTTCATCCAAACCCCCCTCCCCACTGCAACACTCACTGTTCATCCAATCGATCGGCTTCAGTTAGCAGCAGCGAAGGAATCGCTCCATTGGGTTCAGTTAACAGCCATCGATCGATCGCTCGGGTTCGATGGCAGCGTAACTGCATTGCAATCGCTCGAGTTCGATTACAGCCAACGCCTCGCTTCGGAGTTCGATTAGAGCCAATGCCTCGCCTTGCGTGTCGAGAAAGCAGCGCATCGCTCGGCCCCGACCTCCACCGTAACCGGCAACTCCACGAAATTTTCCTCCCCTCGCTTCTACCACAGTTTTTCCGTCATGGGCGGCCCAAAAGAATGTCATGCGGCTGCGTCTCCAGCCCGCCGGAGACGAAAAGCCCATTTTCTGTCATGATTTTTGTCATAAGTAAGAGCCCACCACATCTATGATGATACGGGTTTTGTCACAATTATCGTCATAGAAGTGTCATATGTATGACAGATTTTTTTCGTTATTTTAAAATGTCACGGATGTGTCTTTTTTGTAGTGATTACGTGTCCCCAAATTCAAATGAATATGCATATACATTACACCAATTTGTGTTATGATATTATCGATGTAAATGATCTCCGGTTTAAATATTTGAATCCCTTTAATCCAGATATTAGTCTCATATAGCTATCACTCATGCTTATATAGGAGTATCTCTCTAGACCAATACCGTTCATCGTCTCTCGGGTATCTCTCATGCTACTGTATGTAGCCAATGATCTTTTATCTTAGTAACACTGCAGCGGTACTCTGTCCCTCGGCGTCCATCACTCTATCTCTCTCTAAGTATATCTAAGCTCCACTATGTGTCTCTAACTATTATTCTCCATGTGAAATCTCTTTCTCTCACACAACACAAACTTAGTCTCCCAAGGTCTCATTTCTCTCTACTATTCCCCATGTGTGCCACTCGCACACCCTCTCACATAGAGATGTCTTTGGCTCCTTAGGTATGAGAAGCTACGACTCTTCCTCTTAAATATCTCTTTCTCACACACAAACACAAACTCTGTCTCCCGGGTCTCATATCTCTCCACCATTCTCTTGTATGTCACTCACACACACTCTCTCTCCCTAGAGATATCTTGCGTTCCCTCATATGTCTCTCTAGCTATCACTCTCGTTGTGAAATATCTTTCTCTCGCAGACACAAAACTACGTCTCTCGGGATCTCATTTCTCTCCGATATTTGTTTGTATGTGAGTCACATGCACCCTTTCTTCATCTCTCACACCCACACATAACTCAGCCTTGATCCACTCGACTCCTATATCTAGCACACTAGCTAGCATCTTTATCTTTCTATTTATCTGTTTCTCCATCAACCTTCTTTCTCGCCCTCACTCTTGCTTCCTATCACGCACACTATGTATGTTTCTCTCTACATGCAGTCAAGTGCCCTCCTTTTATCTTTCTCTCACACACATAACTTCACCCTCTGAACCACAGGCGGTCATCTCCAACACTCAAACTAGGCGATGTCCCTCTAGCTAGCATTTCCATCTCTGTATCTATCTGTAGTTTCTCCATCAACATTTCTTTCTACTTGCCTCTTGCTTCCTATCACCCACACTATATATGTCTCTCTATACATGCATTTATAGGTTGATCTCTTTTACTGTCGTTGTGTCTCACTCCCTTTGCTGCGCCATCGATCGTGCACAAGCTCATGCCACTATCTCTTAAAACAAAACACATGCTCAATTGTCGGGCCTTCTTCCTGCACTCTCACATGCATGCATATTGTCATACCGATGTGTCTCTCCGATGTCGTTGATCTTATGACTTATGTCGTCTTTCTTTTATCTCGATCATGCGTGCGCTCACACACACACACGCATCCACGTATACATGTATACCTCTCGCTTTAACACGTTCAAAGGTCTCTATGTCTCCATACGTAGTTAATTACCCTCAACCCTAACGCCACATCGAATCGTTCTCTTCTTGTGTGCACATAACTTCCGTCTGGATGGGTAAAACACACACTCACATAACAATCTCCTTCTAGCTACCCCCCCTCTCACTCTTCCCTTATATCCCGAAACTAATAAGACCATCCCTTAGTTTAATTCCATTCCTACATGCCATCGATATATAGTAGTCTTCCTCGGTGTCTCTCAAACAAACACGTTCTCTTGATGTCGACTCCTCTCACCTTTTACACCTTCTCTTCCCTCTCTCTGGGGCCTTTTCTCTCTCGCACCCCATCGTTGGTGGCCTCGCCATACATCACCTCTCTATGATGAATCCGCACACTTAAATTACATCCATACAAGGACCCCCGTCACACACACACACCGCACCTCCCCCCACACCGCATGCACCCCCACCCCCAGACACACACGCACACACTAAGACTCCATCTCTCACACGCATGCTCTAAAGGAGCATTTGTTCCTACCACCCTTCATCAACCTTACCCAGTATGATAAACAATCACCTTAATTTACTTGTATAACATGGACAAATTCACTTTACTTTAGTAGTTAGCAAACTTATCATCTCTACTCTTATAAAAACCGAGTTGGTGATGATGGTGTGCCTGATGTCGGTGTCAAAACCGGCGGATCTCGGGTAGTGGGTCTCGAACTATGTGTGTAAGGTCGATGGTAACAGTATACAGGGGACACAATGTTTACCCAGGTTCGGGCCCTCTCTATGGAGGTAATACCCTACTTCCTTGATTGATCTTGATGAATATGAGTATTAGAAGAGTTGATCTACCACGAGATCATAATGGCTAAAACCCTAGAAGTCTAGCACAGTATGACTATGTTAGATTCTGGACTAAGCCCTCCGGTTTATATAGACACCGGATGGAACTAGGGTTAGCACAAAGTCGATTCTGAGAGAAAGGAATCTTCATATTTGGTCGCCAAGCTTGCCTCCCACGCCAAGGAGAGCCCTATCCGGACATGGGTGAAAGTCTTCGGTCTTGTATCTTCTCAGCCCATTAGTCTGGCCCATGTCCAACAGGCCAGACGTCCGAGGACCCCTTAGTCTAGGACTCCCTCAGTAGCCCCTGAACCAGGCTTCAATGACGAGATGTCCAGCGCGCAGATTGTCTTCGGCATTGCAAGGCGGGTTCCCTTTCCGAACACTCCAAGATAGTCTTCGGACACAACGACCGTGTCTGGATCTGCAACACAAGTACCACACACACAGTCGTAGAGAGTATAATATTTCACGAGCCCCTCCGCTGACAACTTTTCGCAAGATGACATCACGCCTGCCCGGTCATTATTTCGAACCGTTTTCTTCTGCCGTTCCGCGTTTGGAGATGCGGTTTCCATTGGCACCTCTTGTCAAAACAGAGATCGTTTCCCCTTATTGCGGGATTCTCATCAATACGGGCGTGGGTAATCCAACCGTGTCGTTTACACAGCCCTTGGGAATAGGCGAGTTTTTAGGTGAGTGGGGAGGTGTTCGATTTTTACGGCCTTTATAAGGGGATAAGGATTCCACCTCTTAACCCACGCCTTCCTTTATCCTCTGCCCTTCCATTCTCAAGTTCAAGCGCCCAAGTTCTCGTTTTCTTCCACTCCGAGCAAGCTCTCAACCATGTCCGAATCCAGAGGTCAAGGCAATGGCTATACATCACTGACGAAGGACATCGCCCGAACTTCGGGAGGCGGAGTATCTGGCGAAGGAGATCGCCTGACTTCGGCCAAGTGACAAGTCGTCCCACGAAACCCAGCGAGAGGTGGTATTCCTCCCTCATTTCATCCAGCGGACTAGGGTTTCCACTCCACTTTTTCGTCTGTGGACTCATGTTCTATTCTGGGCTGAATTTCCATGATCTAGCACCGAACTCTTTCCTCAACATCTCGGCATTCATTGTGGTGTCGAGACTTTCCTCCGCGTCCAGCCCACTTGACTGTGGCTTAAGATCTTCAACGTGAAGCGAAGGTGGTGGGCCAACCAACAGTGTAGTCTTGGAGGCCATGGTGAGCAAGATGCCCAACGTCACATGGCCCAAGGGCATGTTTGTGGAAGCTTGTCAAGGAATGGCGGAAGCTGTGGTTTTATATCCACGAGAACCCCGCAGCGCCACAGGCAGGCGGCTCCCGAATCAAGTCTGGGGCCCCAATGCGGTGACCTCTGGATGGAGAAGGGCCCAAATTGGTCTTTATGCTTGCAGCTGATGGCGTAGATGCGCATCCAGCATGGTGGACAAAAACATCAAGCTCGTCGGCGTATCTGAGTTATGTTAGTTCGCGGATCCTCCTATCAAAGCGAACTTCCCTCTATGAATTTGATCGGAGAAGCACCATACCTTGGTGAGACTCTTGGCACCACCACGAAGATGCAGGAAGCTGATCTTCAAGGGTGGCGAGAAGCCGCCAGCCATAGACTCGGATCGTGGGCACGGTCTTGCCCACCCCGCCAGTGCCGTAAGTCCTTCACATCTCAAGGTGTATTCTCTACCTGCTTGTCCAAGGAGGGTAATTAAAATTTTCTAATTTATCTTTTCAGGAATGGACGAAGAAAGCGGAGCGAATTCACAGTTTGGCTCCGCTGCCCGAAGAGCCAGTCATCCCACTCCTGGCGAAGATGCTAGTCCTGCCGCCCTATTAGCCGCCGGAGAAGAAGGCCAAGGGGGGCCGGGGTGGCCCCCGCCGCAAGGGCACTTTATACGTGATGTCCGAAGATAAGACTCACTCCTCTGCCGCCGAAGACGACGAAGAGGAGGAGGAAAGCAACCCTCCCCTAGATGGGGGGAGGAAGAAGAGGGCGGCCTCCACAAATCTGGAGGCGGAGGCGCCCAAGAAGGGGAAAGGCTTCCTTGAGGATAAAACCGCGTGGGACATCGGCAGCAGTCCAGAGCGATGCCCCCGGAGCAAGCCCTTGGCGCATGTTAATCTTTGACAAACTCATACTGCGCGGTGTATCCGGCCTTTCCTCTTCATTGTATTAACATGGTTTAATTGTGCAATTGTAGTCCAGCCCATGACAGCTTCCGTGATCCTCATCAAGAGGTTCGTTGGATTCAAGAGATAGCCACATGTCACCGCTTGACCCTTACTCTCCCATGGCCAAGGGCGGCCGAGGTGCTGTCACGAAGGGCTTTCCCGGCCGAGAGAGTCGGGGAGGCTGTCAGGTGGCGCCAGGCGAAACCTCAGCCGCCCGGACACATGAAACAGTCCCCATAGGGACTGATGATAGGGCCCGTATTCATTCGGCCCCCGTTCGGATATGGTTCGGAGACCTACGGCTCTGGAGTCGGCGTGCAGCCTCCTTTGAAAAGCGGAGGTGTGACTATCCTTTGGTGACCTCTATTCAACCATGGGCACGGACATTCTTCTGGAAGCCTTGCGGCGCTTCCATTGTGGAAGAACACCATATCCTTATGGAGTGCGGTGATTGAGAGGGTTGATCTGTCAAGCGGGTGACGAAGCTTCTCTGACTGGCTGACGGAGGTTTTGAAAGTAGCGGCATAAAGGAGAAAATCCCTATATAGCGGTAGCCCACGAGACCTTTGTCCGGTGTTTGGAAAGCAAAGACCGAACATAGGATCAATTAAACTTTGCAGAAACTAACTAAATGTGTCTTGTATTAATGAGCAGGCGTTCGTTCAGCTACGACCTCTGCGCTGCCAGTCTCCGGACTCAGCGGTGGGCGGGCGAGGAGGAGCTCGAACAAGCGAGAACCGGTTAGCGGACTAGCACGGTATGTAATGACCCACCGTGTATTCGGAAAGAATAAATTATGTGTATTGACCATAATGTTATGATATATGCTGAAGCGGCGAGGTCGAGGCCCTTAAAAAACCTGCGAAGCGAGGAAAGGCTGTTAAGGAAGCAGAGCTACCGTAAGCTCAAGGCCTGGTCAGCGAGGTCCGGCAAGAGCTCAGGGCGCGGTGAAGAAATCACGAGACCTTGGGGTGCGATGTGTAGCCGGCTCGAGAGGCGAACTCGCCAAGGCTCGCCAAAGTGCTGAAGAAGCCCGGGTTGAGGCCCACGGTGCCCTCCAGGAGATCCAGGAGGCCAAGAAGATCGCGGCGGGTAAGGCATTATGCAAAGCAAGTATGTGAAGAAGAAGTATGCCTTACTAACCTGGATTCGGAGTTCTCCAGGGGCGTTTGCGGACCTGCCGCGTAGTGTGACAGGCGTCCCTTCGCCGGACGACATGCCTGGGAAGAACTGTCTGCTGTACCACTGCAAGAACAAGGCAGAATTTGTGGAGCACATGCCTTCCATTGATGAGTGGGGGTTGCGCCCGGACGGCCAGGAGGGGCCTCGCGAGAACCCCGTCAACGTGGTTCCCTTCTTCAATGCTGACATTGAGCTCGCCCCAAATGTGGATGTAGGGGTGCGAGCACCGTCGGAGACTGGCGGCCCGAGCGCTTAGGTGCGGATGCCGCCCGGGGCTCCTGGGGCGTCGTCCTCAGGAACCCATGATTCGTCCCTTGGGGTGTCGTTCGCTGAGTCGATGGGGCACGCGGCTCCCGAGGCCGAAGCCCCGGAGGCCTCGGGAGGTCGTGGCGAGACGGCACCCGACCGCTCTCCGCAGCCTGGCACCCACAAGCTGTCCCTTGGCGCTTCTCGGTCGCTTTCGCCGCCAGCGCCCGTCCAACTCTTTGGTGACTGCGTGGACTTGAGGAAACTCCGCAAGAGGAAAGGATCTCCGAGTAGCTGCGGTATCTTCGGGCCGTTGAAACGTCGGAAGTACATCGCCGTTGACGAGTAAGTTCTGTACCTTTGTGATTTCTTGATTTTGTTTTCCTTCCTGACGTTGGCTCTTCAGGGTCCCTTCCATCAGGGCCGCTGAGTCCTCCAAAAAGCAACCTCCTCTTTCCTCGACTCCTTCGCTGGCCTTGAGCGCCCCGAGCCTGCATGCCGTTCCCGGAGCAAGGCCGGCCGGAGAGGCGCGCTTGCCTTCTTGGCACTTAGAATCTGCGGCCCCATGGTCCCTCCTCTACGTCTTGGCTTGGAGCTTGGCAGGAGTGCCCAGGACCCCTCCTCTGGTCCTGGACAGCAGTTGGTTGGCCCCGGTCTTCGGCTCCTCTTCAAGCAGTGGTCCCATCTAGCCAGGGTCTCTCATGGCGTAGGCTGGCGCTGAGGCACCAGCCCCAGCCCCTGGAGAAGGCGCACCGCCTCACACCCCACCCGTGGCCCCCGTGGTGGAGGACGAGGTGGGCCGCGGGCTCGAGTTTGAGCGCGAACGAAGCGTTGTTCGCCACGAGCTCTTCCAGGTGGCGATGGGCGTGATGAACCGACTTGGTGGTGAACTTGTGGACGTCGACCGCGCCTCACGGTGAGGTCTTGACTAGCGGAGGGCAGCCAAGGCTGAAGGTGGCTATCAACCTTGGCCACTACCGGCATGATCTCGATAATCTGCGACCGAGGCGTCCTCAGGTTTCTCGTGAAGCTTGCTCCGAGATTTGGAGGCTCGCGAGGCTGACTGCCGTTCTTGAGGCCCAGAAGCGCGCATGGGAGCTCCAGGCCTGGCGCGTCCTGGAGTGGTAGATGGGCGCTGGCTGCCCTTGCGTCAATGAGGGGGCACCACGGGAGGAAGAGATCCGGAAGCTTGAGGAGGCGATGGCTGGGCTGTGGGCGCAACCTCGAGCTCAGTGACTAGAGAGCGAGGCGTCGGGTTGTCAAGCGGAGAACACCGTCAATCGTCTGAGGCCAGGGCCGGGAGGAGGTTTATCGCCCGGGTGGCGAGGCTCGCGCGGATCTTGAGGGTAGGTATGACTTGAGGTTGAAGCTTGCCGGGACGGAGGATGCGGGAAGGGCCGCCGCTCTTAGGCCCAAGCTGGCTGAAGTGAAGAGGCGCGAGGAGGCTACAGCAGCCGCTCTGGTCATGGCGCAGGTGGAATTGGCCTCTGCCCATGCCAGGCTACTTTCTCTTCAGAAGCGGGTTGTCGATCTGAGTCATTGCTTGGCGCGAATAGGGAGAAGTGCTTGTTGGCCAGGGCGCTGGGCGCGAAACCGCCCCATGCTTGAGGACCTCGGGATCAGAAGCCAGCGGCGTTGGGCCCGCGTCTGTGGCGAAATGCTCCGCATCCGCTTTTCGGATAATTCGCGATCACCTCGCTTCTTCGCCCGGCGTGGTAGCGCGCTGGAAGCCAGTCGGCGAGGCTCGTCAGCTCGTGGAAGAGAGGAGCCGCGGCCTGCTCGGGCTCGCGTTCTTCCGTGTCTTCAGCCATCTTCGGAACTCCGACCCCAACTTCGAATTCGACGCTGCCATTGCCCCCGTACCCGCGGCCGTCCGGGGCGACCTGGCGCGGTGGGTGGAGGACAACATGGATGCGCTGGTCAAGGCCTTCACTTCTGAGGACGACGCGGTGGTGGTCGCGGCAGACGAAGGCGCCGTGGTTGATGATGGCGATGCCGGCGCCGGCGAAGGTGGAGGCGATGCCAACGACGGCGTCAGCGACGCTAGCAGCGCGTCTGAAGATGACATGGGGGATGCAGCGAGCGACATATCCGGCTGATTACATGTTTCCCTGCTTTCTACCCTGCAAAAACTTGGGCGTGGCCCCTGAAGATTGTAAGAGCATTTTGAGAGGGGGAGCGCCTCATGTAAACATACCACTGCTTTTACTCCTCTATGTCGAGTTGGGTATGCGTCTTTGCGTGACCGCGAGTCTGATGGAGAGTCTTTGGTACGGCTTACCTTAGCCAGCGTATGTCCCAAGCTGGGTCATGGGGTCGTGCGTTTCCGGGGCTCCTGTTGGGCCTGCCGATCCATCCGAGGGGGCCTCGTGAGAGGTAAGCATTTGTTGTGTATTTGGCGGCGTCGCGTGGCGTCGTGTGCCTATACCTAGCCCTGCTCGCGAGGGCTCTGAGGGAGACAATGGCGTGAGCTCCAAATAAGGCGAGAACCGGATAGCAAGAAATCGCTCGAACGGGAAAAGGCATCCCCCCGCGCGCAACAACGGAAATTCAACTTCAACTTAAATCCAAATCCAGAAGGCAAGGCTACAGGAAAGATACTCAAAGCAAATGGCCGCGTCTGGCACCTAGTGTAGTATTCTTGTCTTCTCACCAGCGTAGAGCTAAGTGCTGCCACTAGGACGTGGGAGGAGCCCCGAGGCCGAGCGGCTCTCCAAAGCTCCGGGCGTGTCAGCCCCTCATTATTATGTGAGAGTGTCACGGGCGGCTATCTTCACAGGCATGAGCCTTACTTCATATCGCGAGACGAGGGCCCCGCTTTGCGCCACCCTCGACCACCGTTGGGACGATCGGGGACCAGGACGGCACCAAAGGGGCAGAGGGGACGCCAGCGGCGCCCTCGGCGACCACGGGCCCTCTGCCGGGGCAGGGCTCGCCGGCGCCTCCCGGGCAGAGGGCCTACCGCCGGGTAACACCTTGCTCCGTGCGGTGTGGGGAGGGGCCTTGCTCCTGGCTCCTCCCACGCAGCCCCAGTGGGTCTCTCCTGATGGGGCGGGCATTGCCGTGCCGGAACCATTGACTGGCGCCATGACCTGGTTCACCTGTGACTCATGGTTAGCGTAAGCTTGTCCCTGAGGGATTAGTGGTACCCTGTATGTGTTGTCGACGGCGCGGCTGGTGGGGCTCTCTGGTGGCTCTTGGAAGGCTTCAGCTCCTAACGCCTCCTCCTCCCATCTGGCCGAAAGCAGGCAGGGTGCGTCCTCGGCGTGTACTCCTGGTCCATCATGCGGGCACGTGGGCCTCACGAGGCCGCTGCCCGAACCTCGCCGAAGTGCCCCACGCTCCATGTTGCTTGGCCTGTCACGCCGTCCTGAGGACGGCAGGGCGGTGCTCCGATGGGGCCGTACGTGGCAACACTTGTGCCCGCACCCATCTCGGGTGGCGCGGGCGCGGCTGGGCGCCCTCCATCGTGGGTCATGTTGATGTCGACGAGGCCCCCGGGCGCACCCGGGAGCACGCGGGCACGACAAAGCCTGCCGGGGGACCCAGCGGCCGCTTGAGGCGTGAGCTGATAGCAGAAGGGCGGCGCTCCCATGGCCGCCCGCGTCCAGCAGCTTCGGCGACCGTTCGGCGGCGCATCGGCCGCTCTCCATCGGTCGGCAGCGCAGCAACTCCGCGCCATAGTGAGTGCGGCCGCATATTCGCTGCTCCGCCCGGTGTGTGGCGCCCGTTGCGCGGCGTGGCTTCGGCCCTTCAGCGGCTCGCGCTAATCGTGGAAATAAGGGTGGGCGGCGCTTTACCCACGCTGCCGCGCCCGGCAGCGTTAAGCGGCGCTTCGTGCCGCTGGGCCTTGAGTTGAGTCTTCTTGAGCATGTGGCGCCACCCGGGCTGGCCAAGATGCCCAGCGGTTGGCGTTGGTTCTCTGGTCGCCGGACATCGGGACCATGGGGTGTCGGTGAATCTTCGGCGGAAGGGAGACTCCGGCGCACCCCTACCTGGCGCGCCAAATGTCGAATCACGGGTTCTGGCAAAACCCTCAAGGTTCGAACACTGGGGTGAACACGAAGACTCCCCCCTACCGATCCACGTCCTAGTTTGCTAAGATCTCAAGAATGAACTCGACTAACTCACAACACAAGGGACACAAGATTTATACTGGTTCGGGCCACTGTTGTGGTGTAATACCCTACTCGAGTGTGTGGTGGTAGATTGCCTCTTGGGCTGATGATGAATAGTACAAGGGGAAGAACAGCCTCCTGAGGTTGAGGTGTTCTTATGCTTGGTGGGTGTGAGGGTGAGTTGGATCTAGTCCAAGATGAGATGGCTGAGGCTCAACTCAAGATGAGTTGCCTCGTACTATGGTGGCTAGTCCTATTTATAGAGGCCCTGATCCTCTCCCCAAATATTGAGCGGGAAGGGAGCCAACAACGGCCAATTTGAAAGGGGACAACTGATACAGCTTATCCTGACAAAAGTAGTCTTCGCCTGCAAAAGGCTCTGGTGGTGACGCCGTCTTGGGCTCCATGGTGACCTCCGTCTTGCCGTCCTGCTGGTCTTGGTCTCATTGCACCAATATGGAAACCTTTGCCTGATGCCTGGTACCCCGCGCCTGCACTTGCCTCCTTAGCACCAAAGAGGAAACAATGACGCTGCGCGCGCTGGCGCCCGCCTGGTCTCGATCGTCATGGCTCACGTCACGAGAACCTTGCAAGCTTTGCCTTGCCTTGATTTCTCCGCCCTTCGCGAGCTTTCCTGGCGAGGCCGCTCCTGAGGGGGTCTTGCGTCGTCCGCCTCGCGAGGCTTGGCCCCTCGCGAGGGTCTTGAATGCATTTTTTATGAAGATGGGCCGTACCGCTAGCACAACCACACCGTGGGCCGCAGGCAGGCAAGTCTGGGGACCCCCGTTCCCAGAACACCGACACGCACGCTTAATGTTCGATGACGATTTGTATTATGAGTTATGTGATTTGATGACCTAATTTTGTTTGGAGTCCCGGATGAGATCACGGACATGACGAGGAGTCTCGAAATGGTTGAGAGGTAAAGATTGATATATTGGACGAAGGTATTCGGACACCGGAAAGGTTTCCAGACGTTTCAGATATTTATCAGGGAACCGAGGGGTTACCGGAACCCCCCAGGGAAGTTATGGGCCCTAATGGGCCATAAGGGCGTAGGAGAGGGTAGGCCACAAGGTGGCGCCCCCCAAGGGCAGTCCGAATTGGACTAAGGGGAGGGGCGCGACCCCCTTCCTTTCCCTCTCCCTCTCCTTCCCTCCTTCCCCTTCTTGGAATAGGAGGGGGGCAAATCCTACAAGGAATGGAGTCGTAGTAGGACTCCTCCCCTTGGCGCGTCCTCCTTGGCCGCCGGCCTCCTCCTCCCTCCTTTATATACGGGGAGGGGGAACCCCAAAGGCACAACAAGTCTTCTCTAAGCCATAGTGCGGTGCCCCCTCCATAGTTTAACACCTCGGTCATTTCGTCGTAGTGCTTAGGCGAAGCCCTACACCGGTAACTTCATCATCACAGTCGCCACGCCATCGTGCTTACGGAACTCTTCCTCGTCCTCAACTGGATCAAGAGCTCGAGGGACGTCATCGTGCTGAACTTGTGTTGAACACGAAGGTGCCATATGTTCGGTACTTGGATCGGTTGGATCGTGAAGACGTTCGACTACATCAACCGCGTTACTAAACGCTTCCGCTCTTGGTCTATGAGGGTACGTAGACACACTCTCTCGTCTCGTTGCTATGCATCTCCTAGATAGATCTTGAGTGATCGTAGGAATTTTTTTGAAATACTGCGTTCCCCAACATGATGACAAGTAGGATTCTGGAAACATTCAAAAAGATTGTAGCTTCGTATCCACTAGTGGTACAGTAAGAGGATCCTACGTTGTATACCAGCCTACCGCCAAGGTCTCTAGTGTTAGGCAACTTATCCATGTCAGTGTGGTGCAGCCGTACCGCCAAACAGGCTGGTGGTAGCCTGTGCAACCCTACCGCCGATGTGCCCGGCGGAGCTGGGCACAAGCACTGTATGTGATGCTTATAATTTTTTTACGGTAGGACGTGCGACCCTACCGCCATCGACCCTGGCCATAGTAAAGGGGCCATATCTCCAAAAAATCCGAACCATGGTCAAATCTTAATTAACTTTCGCAAAAGGATCAAAACACAAAATTTATCCGTGGACGGATGCCGGTGCAAATTTTTGTGGGTGAGAGAGACATGCCCTAAGACCATTAGGGCATGTACATTAGTTGAGACACCTTGAGTCTGCAACAACCCTCCACGTCAACTATAGACAGTAGTGAAAACGACCTACACAATAGATCGTCTACTTCCCATCTGTAGCAGCCTGAAATTATAGGATATGAAAAGAAATCTGGCCAGTTACTCTTCATCGACGAACCCCGGCACACTCTCTGGGATGAAGCTGAGGGACGGTGGATGACTGTTGGGCGGTGCGCCACTGCTCTCTGGTACCCCCATCGACATTGCGGTGCTGCAGATGCTATGGTGGACGGTGAGGCTCCGGATGGACGGCCGGCGCCAACGCCGCCGCCTCCATCCCCGCCCACTACTAATTATGACCAAGAACATGGGCTATCTAGTGGAGGAAGACTGGGAGGTCATGCTCGCCGTGCTGGCGGCTACGATAGAGACTCGGCGAGCACGACCGGATCATCGATGGTGGCGGCGCCGCCAGCGGAACACGCACTCGTGTTCAAACTACGCCTACGACCGGTGGTCAATTGGTCAGCAACAACCGCGTGGCTGACGTCAGGGGCTCTTCTGCGGGCCCGGGTGAGCAACCAATCGCGTGGGAAAGCACGGCAAGCGCCAGCTCTACCCATTCGCGGGAGGCATCCTGCCTGGCCCCAGCAGTGGCAGGTGTTCCCATTGTTACCGTTGGTTCTCCGCCCTCGATGCAGCTGGCCAGATGGGGACAAGCAGAAGATAGGGAAGCTGCAGCTTTGCAGGTGGATGGGGCCAGTGCTTCGGTACTGGTGCCCTATGGTGCAAATCTCCCTGCAGGGCCTGACCGAGGAGGATTCTGCCTGCTTCGGGGTGGGTGCAGATAAAGAACTCCTGTCGCTGCCTTACAACATGGAGGACCGGGCCAAGCAAGTGGAGGCCTGGAAACTTTCCAGGTCAGCCTCTCAAGTGGTGAGAATAGCCCTCCGCAGGATCCGGGGCCATGCACGCCTATGCATGGGGTGGAAACGGCCCCATCGGAGGATGTGATGGGCCACACGCCTGATCCGATGCCATGCACGTCAGCACCCATGCATGCTGATAGCGACTTTCATGTGGACGTGGGCGAGTTCTATGCAGGTGTGCGCAAGTCTCTCTCTCTCTCCGGTCTTGCCGAGACCAATGACCAGTGTAGCTGCCAACCCGTGCCGTCAAACGAAGAAGAAACCAAGGCTGGATATAACACCAAGGCGGAGCGCCAGGATAGCAAAGCATGCGGCCTCCAAATAGCAGCAAGTGCTCATTAGAAAAAAATTCCTGGTCCACGAGGGCAAGGCCATTTCGGAGGATGCACTCCGGATGTATGTTGATCTGTTATCCCGCCCACTCTCGGATGTGCATATCACGGCGATGCTAGCCTTGTTTGGCTGGGAGTCACCTCAGGAGCCGTGGATGGAAGGTCCCACCATGGCCTAGCTACTCCGTTAGCTCGGATGGGTTGTCTCGGGCCTTTGAAATGAATGCACAGCCTTTGAAAGTTATAGTGTGGAACGTCCGTGGGCTTAATGCAAGGGCTAGGAGGAATGATGGATTCCAGGTGGTGACAGTGGCCAATCCGGCGAGTGTCTGTCTTCAAAAAACTAAGTTACAAGATGTATCGGTGAACATTGTTCGACAATGTCTTAGAAATAAATATGAGAAGTTTTTCTACTTACCGGCGGCACGCACCCGTGGTGGGATCTTGGTGGCTTGGGATGACTCCGTCACCCAACTATCAAACCCACATTACACTAACCATACACTGATGGTACTTGTCAAGCGCCCGGAGGGCGAGTAGGCGTGGTGGTTGAAATGTGTGTATGGCCCACAAGAGGAGGCCGAAGAAATAGAGTTTATACAGGACTTGGTTGACATACGTGACCTGCATGTGGGGCCTTGGTTGGTGGCAGGCGACTTTAACCTCCTGGCTAGGCAGGAGGACAAGAACAATGACTTGATTAATCGTAGGATGTTGAGGCAGTTTAGAACTAAATTAAACTTGCTAGAACTAAAGGAGGTATACCTAAATGGGCGGCGCTACACATGGTCCAATGAAAGGCAGAATGCAACTTTGGAAAAGATTGACCTTGTGTTTGTTTCCAATAAGTGGGATGAAGCATTCCCATCCTGCTTTCTCTCTGCTTTAGGGACTGCGGTATCAGACCACTGCCCGCTGATGTTGGATATGAATATGGAGATTAGTACGAGGAAAAGGTTCAAGTTCGAAGCATTCTAGATCAAAGCGGAGGGTTTCATGTACACGGTGTCGATGGTATGGGACTCCACAGCGGAAGCTTCGAATGATTACCTCACGCTTCATAACAAGCTGCAGGACACAACGGTTAGTCTTCAGAGGTGGAGTACTCGTTGGATTGGGAATGTGAAACTCCAAATATCCATCGCGTTGGAGGTGATAAAGCAGCTGGATATCGCCATGGATGTCGTGGGGGAAAGTCTGACAGTAAGAATAGGGGGTACGTAGGAGGAGGCAAGGCCCTAGCTACGACAAGGTTGTGCATGCAAGGTTTACGAGTGCAGGCCCTTCTCGGAGGGAGTAATAGCCCTACTTCTCGGTGCCCTGAGGCTAGTCGACTGGATTATGTGTGGAAGTTACAAGGGGTGCAAACCCTTGTTCCAGAGGTGGGGGTGGCTTATATAGAGTGCGCCAGGCCCCTCAGTTACACAGGGTTCAATGTACGTTAAGGCAGGGGTGTTAATGGTAACGCTAGCAATAAATGACTATAATGACCTTTAAGACTACGGAGTGAACGCCTGACCGTTGCCATCCTGAGGTGGCTTTAGATCTTCTGTACTCCGAGTGATTCTTTGTACGTTCGAGTGACTCTATCTTGGTCGAGTGGAATTGAGTTATTCGAGTGGGATAACTGGTCGAGTGGGTTGCACTCCAAGGTGAGTCGGTATCTTCTGTTGTACTTTGAATGTCCTTGACTTTAGGGTGGTGTCCTTGGGTAGGGCGTCTAGGTCAGGCCTCTGACCCTACCCTAGCACTACAAAAAAAAAATACACTTCCGTGATGATACGTGTTTGTCATAGTAGGTCATGTTTTTTGTCATGCATGTACATCCATGACAAATTTATGACAGAATCAAGATAGTCATACCTGTGCTGTCGTAGAAGTGTTCCATGACATTACCAAAATTATCATCACAGAAGTGTCCACTTCCATGACGATAAATCGCGTGTCACGGAAGGGCTTTCGTCAAGGGTGACCGACACGTGGCATCCACCGTAACGGAACGCTGTTAAGCTATCAGGTCAGGTTTTGGATCCGATAACCCGTTAACAGCCCCGACCAATGTGGATTTTCCACGTGTAAAATCATCATTGGCTGGAGGAAACACGTGTCGGCTCATCATTTGGACAGATGTCATCCACTCATTGGACAGAAGGCGCCTATGATACGTCGACACGTGGCACGGCCCAACAGAGGCCCATTCATGTGAAAAGGCCGGCCCGTTTGACTTGGTCAAAAGGTGGCGGGCCGGCCCATGTAAAGCCTGTTAACGGCCTGTTCGCATATAGCCCATTTACAGCCCGCTAACCCAAGGCCCGTTACGCCCTATCCGAATTAGGCCCAGTAGCGTCATCTGGGCCACCCAATATGATTCCAGCCCGTTTTCACTTCTGGCCCATGTATGGCCCATGACGTCTTTCGGCCCATATGAGGCCCTATGTAACTCTTGGCCTATTAACGGCCCGTGGTGAAACTGGCCCGTAATGAACAGTTTATCACTTTACACCCATTAACGGCCCGTGGTGGCGGCCCGTAATGAACGATGTATCACTTTATACCCATTAACGGCCCGTTATTCCGTTGGGCGTTTCCATATGTTATCTTCGGCCTTCTCGAGCCCATTTATTCTTGGGCTCATTTCCAGCATTCGTTTACTTACGGCCTGTTACTGTCATTTTCTGCTTGTGGGCCAATTCAGCCCATGGTTATAGTCGGCCCGTTTGTGGTCCGTTAATACGTTGGACCATTTTCATAGCGTCATCAAATACGACCTATTAACGATGGTCCGTTATGGTCGGCCCATGAATGGACGATTCCAACTCTAGCCCGTTCTGGCCATAATGCGGACTGTTATTGGCCCATGTTTGGCCATCGATCATCTTGCCCGTATAAGGCCCATTGATGATCTGACCGTAGAAGGCCCATTGTTTCTCTGACCCGTAGAAGGCCCATCGCTTTCTCTGACCCGTAGGAGGCCCGGTGTCACTACGATAAATATTAGCCCATGGTTATTGTGGCCTAGTTTTAAAAAATAGGTTATTGCAGCCACTAGCAAACCGCGGAAAAAGAACCGCAATGACTACAAGCAAACAAATAAACAAGACAACAAGGAAATAAATAAGCAAGCAACTTACGCTAGGCTATCACGGCTATTACACATATTACATCCACTTGGGCATCAAAGTTAGCCACCAAATTGCAAATAAACGCTACCGACAAAAGAATATACAAAGCGAGAGCACTTGAAGGCACTAGGCCTGGCGGTCGGGCCCCCCAAACAGCTGAAGAAGCTGAGTAGACCTCATTTGTGTCAACGATAGATGCATCAACACTAGATTTAAGGCATGATGGTGCGCACGACAATCCTCTGACATCCTCATTGCATCTTTGACTTCAAGTCGGAGCTGAGCTGAAGCAAGCCTTTCCGCTTTAAGTTGAGGCCAAGAAGTCGAACTGATTGAGGCAGCGACTGCATAGAGGTTGTCTCACACCTGCTGGTGAGTAGCTTCAACTCACTGTCTTCATCAAGACAGGACCTTGGGGTCATCTCGCTGTCCTCAAGATGGTTTGGCTCACTATCTTCCCTAAAGTTATGCCTGGCGTAAGAGATACGAGTCGGAAAGAGAAACAAGGAGACACGTAACAGGTTTCACAATTATATAAGCAAATAAATGGATCTGTTCTTCATAAGGAACATGTTTTTACAACTACAATTTGAAACTGGTAGTTGTTGCAAACATCCAATCAGATGTAAACAGCAAAGCAAACAGCGATGGAGGAAATGATGCCTATCCAAATCTATACTAGAACAAAGTTTGAAGGCTTGAGAAGGATGAACTTACATTACATGTTAACACGGGCTGGACAAAGCCCTTCTCCATGTTGATGGAAGGATAATTCAATAAATTCCCCAAAGAAAATTCTTTATAAGCGTTGCCATTATTCTACATTTTGCAAAGAGTAAATATAGATCAAATAATATTGGAAGAAACAGAGGATAATGAAGCTCAGGTGCATTTTGGTGATACATAATCAAATAGCAATTAATTAAGTACAGTGTTACAAGGCAAAAGGGAGAGAGGTACTGACAAGAGCAATGCAGAGCCCATTATTGTTTTGAGATCATATGATCCTTTGAGCAAGGAGATTCATCTGAAATTAGTTTTCATACAAGAGAGAAGGTAAGGCACAAGCAGAAATTTAGGAGTTCAAATTTTGAATTGATATCATAGACGATTACTGACTGGGCTCCCAGCAGTTCTAATAGGGGTTTAGCCCTTTGGAGTAGGGGTAAAGTGTGGTACAATTGGGCTGTGTTTTCTATGGCTGTTGATCTATCTGATTTAACAGTATCACTACCTTTTCCAAATACCTAGTTTGTACTCCTTGAGGATCTGCACTCACCCTCTTCCTTTTGGACATCTATTACGAAAGAACAACATTTGATTGGAAAAACATAGTGTGACGACACATGGAATAGGTACAGAAAATGGATAGGTATGGCATATACTCATATATGATGCTTAAACTAAGCGAGATGGTGTAACAAAGTAGAAGTAATGCAAGAGGTCGATGCAAAATATGCGACCAATACAACTTTGCAAAGTTAGAGCAAGCACCTTGATGGGTGAATAAGATAGGCCATCCTCCACCATGCCAAGTTTGTTAGCCATGGATCGTTCATAATATTCCTCTCGTCGCCCATTCTCATATTCATTTTGATAATGTTCAATATCGACATGCATGAAAACATAAAAACAAGTGAGATTTTCTTTGTAATGCGAAGTGATTCTAATCCAATACTGCCTCCTGTAAACCCCTTTGTGCTATCTCTGCAATTCTTTTAAAAGATGCCATGCATGCTGTAATTTGTTGTGTGCATTAATATAATGTGGCCTACTACTCAAAATATGAGAGCTCGAAGTGATGACACTTCGCAGATGATAGCTTCAACATATAGTAAAGAAGAACAAGTCGACTGACTGACAGATTCAAAATATACTAAGGAGAACAACTCGACTGACGATCGACCGCAAGAGAAGAGTATCATCTTAAAGAAGAGCGAAGAGCAAGCAGATTGAAGATATTACAAGTCTTTCAATACAATGTCGGTTGGCCACCATGATGAACCGAGGCGCAGAGAAATACTATTCTTTCGGTCTCTCCATATGTGGCTCACATGCATTTCAAAACTAAAGTAGGAACATTTAGCTAACCAATTAAACATCTCTCAGTTTTACTAATATCAGCAATAATATCAGATATGAATTTGTACAACTAAGCTTGTTTAGCTCGATGGGTGGAGCAGTGCTATTACGACACGAACCACGTAGGCTGATTGTGGTCATCATAAAATGGGGAAAACATAAGCATGATGAGTACAGTGTTGACCGTGGCGTGGGATGGTAGATCTGAAGCGCAAACCGCAAAAGGGTAGTTAGCAACCGATGTTTGCTTTGAAATAACAACTAAGATTTGGTATGGACAAGAAATTACGGTCAACAAGTGACAAAGAAATGCAATTATGTTGTCTCTCTATATGTCGCGACATGCATTTGGAAACTCAAGTGGGACCTTTAGCTAACCAATTAAATGTGTCGGTTAACTAATATCGGTATCATATCACAATCATATTTGAACAACTAAGCTTTGAATTCGAGTGTTGTGTTGTTTAGCTTGAAGGGTGGAGTAATGCTAGTATGACGAAAAGCACCTCGCAGATCATAGTAGAGTAGATAAAGGGAAAACCCTAAGCATCAAGAGAAAAATCAGGAAAGTGGAACTAGCTGGACGATGGGTGGCGCACATGCTTTTCAAAACGAATATAGGAACATTAGGTGACCAATTAAACGTTCTCTGTTTTAGTGATATGAGCATCATATCAGATTCGTATTCAACACGTAAGCTTTGGGTTGAGGTCTTCAGGAGCAATGCTAGCACGACACGAAGCACCTACGATGATGGTAGTGAATATAAAGGGGGGAAACCATAAGGTTTACGAGTATAGTGCCCGTGCCATGGCGGATCTGAAGGTTCAAACCGGACAAAGCTACTTCGCAACCAATGTTTGCTTTCAACTAGCCACTACGATTTGGTACGGACAAGAAAAGTACAGTAAACAAATTACGATCTATTTTCCGGGTGAGATCAATAACTTAAGCACATATGGAAGAGTACCACCTCTCTTGCGACGCCATGTAGGCCTATCTTGTCGTTGAGGGTGCTGCGGGTGCGATGGCTGTCGGCGGGGGGAAGAAGACTTTAGGCGGCGAGGCGGCGGGTCGGGGATATATCATGTTACCATGGACGAGGCGGTCGTAGGAGCGGCAACGGCAAGGTGGACGACGGCGCCGATGAAGCAAGAGGAGGCGATGAAAGGATCCTGGTCCAACGCCGTGGATGAGAGACGTCCATCTCTTGCAGTGGACGATGGGGTAGGGGTAGCGGCTCCGGCAAGGTGGAGGATGGGGTGGCATACGAAGGAGGCTGGCCGCAGTGCGGAGGTTGTCGTGCCGCTGATGGTGTATGAATGGGGAAATGGAGGGGAGGGGGGATCTCAAACTTTGGGACACGCTTCTCTGAAACTGGGGAAAGTTACGAACTTATCCCCCGTTTAAAATTTCGGACATCGCGTCGGTTGGGGATAGGACGGTAATCTCGCATCTCCCAAATATTTGCGGTAACTATTTGAGCGAGGAGAGGTGTTTTGCCGCAGTTGGCGCCCACGGTTGGCGCCCACGGTGTATGAACGGGTCGACAGGTAGGGCGGTTGTGTCACGTCGATGGAAGTTACATCTGCCCCTATTTAAAATATTAGCCTACATCGATTTGGACGAGGAGAGTTTGTTTTGCCGCCCACCGTGTATGAATGGGGAAATGGAGGAAGAGACACATGTCTTTCGGACGAGCTTGAATCAAATGTGTTTTGCACCATGTTTGGCGCCCACCGTGTCTGAATGGGCTCGAGAGGCCGTCGTGTCATGTCGATTGAAGTTACTAGTCTACCCCTATCGACAGCGGTGTAAATCCGGTCGATAAGGATGTCAAGTGTCAAGGGTGACAGTAATTTCCATCTCGCAAACACTTGCTTGGGCAGCCCACAAATTATAGTGGGTGTTTAGCCGCCGTTCAAAACTTGGGAGAATTAGCATTCACGTTTGCCACAGGACTGGCAAACTAAATTCAAATCAATTTGTATTCGATTACGAATATCCACAGATAATTATACGTTTTGTTATTTATTTCTTCAAAACCACAACAAAGATTTATTCCACCTTTATATATGATTATGATTTAGAAATGCCGTGATCTTCGAATTCAGTAGGTTGGATACACTCTGAGTCAAACAGTTATTTCATCAATACAATATGCTCACACGAAAAACAGTTCACCTTATGTCAATCATACAAGTACCGAGGATTACCTCGCCTAAAAATTGGATCATTACAACACATGGACAACATAGGGGTCTTGCAACATAATCCATTCGGAGACATGACACAACATGCAAGTACAATAATCTAATGACAATTTCAACTGGTATCTAAAGAAGAACCGGGATTATCTTGGGCTTGGATAGCGAAAACAGCAGGACCTCCTCCGTCTTCAAATGCAACATTCTTACTTCCTCCAATTCTTGGGTTGCTTGCATAATGCGTGCCGCTAATTCTGTAATTTCCAGCCTCAAGATAAAGATTACCTCATTCATGGCAGCCACACCATCTCTTTCTGCCTCTAGTAGAGCCTCAAGCACTATAATATCTGTGCTCAGACTGCTCTCCGGCGGTGTTGCCTCTGAACTGCTACCATCTGGTAACATGGATGGCGCACTGCTTCCACAAATAGATTCTGGGGTTGTACATTGTGTCCTAGTGTGAACGACATCCTGAAAGGTTTCCGCTGGACATCACTAAGAGATAGTTATCGTATGATCCAGGCAGTAAGCTTACATGGTAAACGACGGACGAATTATTGCCGAGCATGGCAAACTATATTTAAATGGTTCGAAGCAGCATCAGCCGAAAAGAAGTTAAAATGGTAAGATGAAACTAGGGATGTAAGTGGCAAATAAACGACATCCGCAGTCCCATCTAGTTAGTTTTTCCTACCTCCCTAGTTCATTTTCCTCAAAAAAACTCTTTTGAACTATCATACCACTAGTGGACTTCAATCGGGATTAAACGGGACCCAGTTGACATCCCTAGTTGAAAGTGAGTGTACAACCGCTATATTTAAGTTGCCCAGGCATCTAAGCAGTTGAAATAATCTGAGAAAGCACTTAACAGTGTGGCCTCATATAAACTATGAAGACAATCTTGTGATGAAATTGAGAGGAAAAGCTAAGGACTCAAATGAAATAGGCATGCATTTCTTTACGATAGTACAACAGACACTACTGACATATTGGCCAACTCAGGTATAGCGTAACAGCAAATAAGCATTCGAATCAAGCAATACAGCAAAGCAGACAACTGAACTATTTGTAATTTGGTAGGATTACACGTTGAGGGCACAAGGCAAGAAAGCAGCCCACTCGCATTACATTTTGCATGTACTAAAACACACTGTCTTACCATATGTTGCTATGGAGCCTAGCTGCTGTTGCAATGTTCTTTGAAGATATCGTCAGCATCCCGTGGTTGCAAATCTAGTTGTTGTAGTTTATTCTGCATCATCTATTTAGGTAAAATTAATTTTAATCGCATGCACTGGTCCGAATTGATCATCAATGGTTCATCTAAACTAATGAAAGAAGGGTGTGTGCATACACGACAATACTCCCTCCGATTCTTTTTTTTTGCGTATAACTTTTTCTTAGTTTTCTCGTATTAGTCTGCGCGTTGCCGATTCCTAGCGCTGGTTTCCTTTTGTGCCCGGCCCCATCCGCCTCTACCCTAATTAATTGGAAAATTAGTCCAGAAAAATTAAACCAGTGCCCTCCTTGGTATGCGGGTCAAGAGTTATCTTGAGTAAATAGAATCGGAGGAGTATATCTGCTTCCCTCTATTTTTATGCTTGTTAGAGGTGCCAGCCCCAAAGAACAAATATTTTGCTTGATGGGGTTGGCAGCTCCATAATTAATAGAAGCATCAAATTAGTCATGCAACTTGGGAAGATCAAGAACACACAAACAAGTAATGAACAGAGGCTTGGAGCAGTGATGTAATAGCTAGCATCGAAAAATGTAGGGTAAAACGAACAAAAAGCAACGGAACCACATGCTAGTTTGCTGATGTGTAATTAAGCATAGAGAACATTAAGCGATCGATGGAACCAACAGTGGCATCGAACAAAACTAAAGCATATTAACTATATGTGCCTTTGGTATGTAATTTAGCACATGTAACATGTTCACTTCGAGTATGGCCCTCTGGTGCAAGCGAATAACGCGTCTCATGAAAAACTGAATGATGCCTGAAGAAATTCAAAGGTGCGGTGCTTATGCTAGGAAAGTGAGCGTAGCGCCGGCCGTTGGATAATAGTACCGATTCTCGGCGTATATGGGTATCGTTGTCATACTTGATAGCTAAGGATCGTCGATGGTGCTTGTGTTGCGGTTGAGTTTGGGCCGGCTGTCGCCGCCGCTGAAGCGGCTCCGGTGTTACGGTTGCGGCGCCTGTCGACATATAAGAAAGCTCATCTATGGTAAGTGAACAGTTGCACGATAAAGAGAAAAACCGAAGGAGTACAAATCGAAATAACCTGATGAGGCTGCGGCGTCGGTAAAGCAGGGCCGGTGGAGTTGAATATGGCATCCGTGGAGCGGGTCGGGTGCAGTGGACGAAGGCTTCGGTGGGTGTGTTGTACAGTGCTTTCGGTGAGGCGGATCTGTTGCGGCGGACGAGGGCTTGTATGAAGGGCCAGCGAAGGGGCGGACGAGGGAGTCAGTGAAGGGCCTACACTGTGGTGGACGAGGGCGCCGGTTAAGCAGATCCGGTGCGGTGGACCATGATGGCGGTCAAGGAGATCTGGAGCGGTGGACAAGCCAGTCGCTGAAGCGGCTCCGGTGAAGTGGTGAGTTGGCAGTTGGGGGTTCCAAGGTGCGGAAGGTAGATCCGGCGGGGTGTGAGGTCCACCGCTGCGGCGGAGGACTAGATTTGGCGGCTTGTCGTGGTTGGGGGGTCGGGGAGGGGAAGGGGAGGGGCTCTGGGGAAGAATGTTGGGGGCAAAGAGGGGAAAACAATGGAGTTACCAAAGCAACCTTTTCCGTTCATGTGGCAGGGGTAAAACAGGAACATCGCAGGGCTAAACTTTCAGGCACGTGATATTTCGATGTGAGCGGGAAGTTTGAAAGCTTTTGGCGCCTAAAATTATAAGTATTCAGCTCTCGTACGGCCGACTATGATATCATGGCCGACAATTTGTTTGTTTTGCATGCAAAAAAATGTGCAAATTTTGTTAATCAATGTCTCCAACTCGAAACTTAGATTGTCCATTCAATTCAAATATGGATCATTGAGCTACTACAAGCAAATACCATCATATGGTCCAATTCAAATGAAATTCCAGATGTGTTTATCCTAAATATGATGACAAAAGCAAATATGTGTATGTGTATGAATAAAGTGGATGATTATAAAGTTTGAACATGCCCGTATGTGTATATCTCTAGGTTTGATATATGAATTTGAAATCACGAAATCCCGGCTTAAAAAATGTACCTCCATTTAAATGAATTACAAAAGCTAATGGTGGAGTCAAATTCCAAAATTCCAATCTTAGGTTTGTAATTCTGGTACATCAAGGTATATCACGCATGTTCAAAAGTATAATTATCTCATAGTACAAACTGTGGAACAAATTGATCAACCATAAGTGCACAATATCTCAATTACGCTAAAGTCCCTCAAATATAGACACCTCACTCTTTATTTGAAGTCAACCCCCCCCCCCACACCACACACACACACACACACATAGAGAAGTCGTTCTCTCCCCCAAACACCAACACACGAGCACATTAACACCCCTCTCTCTTGTAAAGTCCGGACCCCAACATAGGTCTCTATCACTTTGTCTCTCGGGCATGCACACATCTCTTCCCTCACTCTCTAGGTCTCCCGCTATCTCTCTTACCCAAGCACACGCACTATGTAGAGTGTATATTTCCCATACACACAAAACGTCGCCCCCAAACGTCTATCTCCCTAGTTATGTGGTTCTCGCGCACTCACCTCACACACCACCCCCACTGCAAACAAGCACACTTTGTCTCCTTGTGCACCACTCTCCTATTTCTATCTCTCCCACATGCGGACCAGCCTCAGCTCCTTCCCTGTATACATATATGTCGTGACTCTTTGCATAGCTCCCTAATGTATAATCGTTCTCGATTTCGCACATTGTTCTCTACACCATCTATTCTAGATCTCTCATGAAGTCCCTATCACACACACGATGACTCGCTTCCCTTGCGTCTCCGTTCATAGGCCAATTTCGGACAACATCAACATTGTCTCCCTATCTATACGCCATTTATGGACACAAACGACCCCTCTCGCCACCTCTCTTCCTCTCTCTCTCTCTCTCTCTCTCTCTCTCTCTCTCTCTCTCTCTCTCTCGTCGCTAGCTCTCTCTTTCTCTCGCTCTCACACCCCTCTCCCACACACACACTCGATGTCTCTTCCAAATAGTCTGCTCCCCCCCCCCGCACCCATGCTATCTCGCTACTACACATGTCACACCGTTCCCCCTTCCCTTATACTAGGTTTACATCATCAGTGGTCTCTCTACTCCACATACGCTCTCTCCCTCTCACACACAAACGCGTGCACAAACACACACAGACACGCACAAACACCCATTTACCTTTATCCTCATCTCTCCTCATGTCTGCATGTGTATCTCACACACTCACTCTCTAATTATGTATATGTGTCTCCATGTTACACAACACAAAGCCCCATGTACATGTCTCTCTCTCTATCCTCCACACACATAGACACAAAGAATTTGTTATCATTGCCTCAGTCTCTAACATATCACACGCACTCTCTCTCTCTCTCTCTCTCTCTCTCTCTCTCTCTCTCTCTCTCGCAAACACGCTCAACAAGGGTTTCCCCGTGAATAACTTATCGTCTATTCATCAACAGTCGTGGCGATCTGGCGAACACGAGGCGTGAAAAGAATAAATCTACACGTGCTTAGACCACCTAGTATGACTACTAGGACTAGAGCAAGCCAAAAAGCGCGCCGCCGTCACCCTCTCCTTGTCGGCGACGGGAAAATCTTCGTTTTACAAAGTCGAGAAGTCATGGTGCTAAGGCCCCACATGCCGAGGCGTTGAATAGAATGTAGATGCTAGTTTACGGAAGCAAGTATCGATAATACGTCTATATCTCCATACTTATATTTCTTCTCTTATAAAAAACCGAGTTGGTGATGATGGTACGTGTGCCATCTTGCAATATAGACCGTCCAATCTATATCTGACGGATGGAAATTAAACTAAAAGATACCCGCACCCCTCTCCACATTTGCAGACAAGGCCTTCCCTCGTTCATCCTTATCTCCAACAAACCTCATTGTTGAGCAATTAAGAAAGGAAGCCTCTGGAACAAAGCTGGCACAGTGGCATTTGCCGGCGTCGTCAATCCCCATGCCTCCGCTCAGTCCGACCACCAACCACCACCACACCCCACTCCTCTTCACCTTATCTCATATTTCTCGAGATATCATTAGTTTTTACACATGGGATTACTCCCGCAAGGTCAATCACAACAAGTGTTTTATAAAAAATGCATCTTGATGTTCCGTGCAATGCACGGATCTTGCTAATACTCCTACACAAGACTAAGTTGGTGATGCTTTGGTGTATACGCCATCCGTCGTTTCTGACCATTAGATCTACATCTAACGATTGTGAGGTAAGTTGTTGCCTTTTCTCACCAACATCCCACTTGTCTACCAATTTGCAGAAAAACCCATAATTAGTATCTTAAAACCAACCACATCGCTCCCTGACCTCACCAAAACAGCCCAAGGAATATATTCTAATTGAAACATATTATATTTCTAGTGACATATGTATATCAAAATTAGAGTGTTCTGTACCAAGTTTGTGAATAAGTATTATTCTAATTATGATCCGTTGCAACGGACATGAACATTGCTAGTATTTCCAACCATGCATTTCTTTTCCTAGTATTCCATAGTTTCGAGTTTTCCATCAAGATATTAGTCACTCATGGTTGATATTTACTTTCAATCATGTACACATATGCACTATGTAACTAGCCTTGCTTATTGGCTTCCAAAGCTTAACTTTCACTCCTACTTACAGTATGTAGAGTATTTAACAAAAAACTACCACTTTCAACCAGCCCTAGGAAGAATCTATTGTACAAAAAATAGCAAAAACGTACCCAAAATTTCTTAATCCACGCCAAAAACTACCTAGTACTCCTACCGATTAGGTTCGTTTAAACCCATTTATGACAGGGTTGGCCCACATGTCCGTGCTGATGAGGCAGCTTAAACCAACACATTTTGTTTGACCGTTGACACGAGGGACCCACATCTGACCTTCTATCCTGTTATTCCCCCTCAAATCATTATTTTTCCTGAACATTACTTCAAAGAGTACTGATGCGTGTTCGTCGGTGGCGCCGGTGATGAGCGAGTTGGCCGCCGCTCTACCGGACGGGCCGGACGCTGCGCTGGCCTCCGCACGGGTTGGCAGGCTGGCCCGAGCGTGACTCACGAGCAAGCAAGCCGCCGCGCTGGCCTTCGCTTGAGCCAGATGGCTGGCCTTAGCGCGGCGCGTGCGAGCAAGCCACCGCGCTGTCGTGCCAATCTAGCTAGCAAAACTTGCAGACAAGCAGCTGGACGGAGCTATCTTGGCTGGCTAGTGGCCGCGAGCACCGGACGGAGCTGGCGTCCGGGCTGCCGCAACATGGGCTCCGCACCGCCGGCGGTTTTGACCTCGCCTTCTGCCGGCGGCGGTAGCTGCGTCCCATGGCCGAGGATGACTAGGTGGACGGGCCAGAAGTAGGAGGTCACTCGAGGATTTTTGTTGGTAAGAGCATGTACAATGGTTGATAAGGTAGTCTTATCTTAAGTCTGCCACGTATGCAAGTGGTAGTAGTTTCTTGGCATTTTAGTGGTTTCTTGCATTATTAGAGCAAGTACAATAGAGCTGAGTCAGCGGGCTATAAGAAATAAACTACTCCCTCCGTCTAGGTGTGTAAGTCATCTTACGAAAACCAAATAATCCCAAAACACTTAGGCGTGGTGCATTAACTTCTACCTCGTTTCTTGTTTCTTGACATATCAACCAATAAGAGATGTGGGTGTGCATGCTTTTAATGACTTGAAACTACCAAACACGACATGCAGTGGTTAATTCATTGCATGCAATGCTATTAATTAGCAAATAAACATTAAGTTCTCTAGTTTTCCCCTCCTCCTTGGTCACGGTGCACAACCTAAGATGACTTATTCACCTAGACGGAGGGAGTAGTATATTTCTGCTTAATTGGAGGAAAGAGAAGAAGAGAGAGAAGGTAAGCGGGGCTCTTCGTGAAGATCCAGCTCTAGCACGTGCTCCTAGGCACTTTGTGAGAATGAGAAGTGGGCCACATAATAAAAAAGTAGTACACTCTTTTGATCTATTATTGTACTACATGTTGGCTATAAGATGGGCTGTAGATGACATGGCACTGGCTTATAGCCAGCAGCTGGCTATACTATTAACCATGCTCTTAGGGGTTTCTTGTAAGGAACAATGTACGTACTACTAGCGACAAAAGGCGATTCTAGGTTGCGTTGTACTCCAACGAGTACTACTAGTGGTCGCGGGAGTGTATACCTCGTTTTGTGGGTTCGATCCCGGCTGAACGCACGACAGCCTTTTTTTAAAATAGTACTACTACACTTCACTGCGAGCCAATATTTTACACGGGTAGTTTGAGTTTTGAAGTCAAACGGACGTGCGGCCCCACAATCTGGGTGCACTGGACAGCCTAGCCACGTGAACGGGTTTTCCTTCCCAGCATCCCGTGGCTCGCGTGCTCGCCCTAGCCGCACCTCGCTTGCAGCTTCGAGCTAGTAGCATATTTAAACTAGCGCCTCCCAATTAAGCCCGAGGAGCCGGAAAAGCCTGGCGGGGCATTGGGAACTGTGCAATATGGCTCTGTACGTAAAGTGCTCAACTACTACTCTGTAGCTTGTGGCGTTGCATGCATGGAATTCACTCCATTTTCGGCTGTACTATAAAAGAAATTCCTCTTGATGTGTTTTTTTTTGAAACGGAGGCAAAAGCTTTGCTTCATCTCATTCATAAAGAAGGAACTACTAACAAAGTTCGACGAGATCCATTACACCTCCGCAAATGGAAGCGAAAAGCCTAGTCTCGCTGTATCAAATAACTCAAATGTTCTGCCTCATGAATCAATCCACCGATAAACAGGCTGCTAGTGTGTGCGTGTGAGGAGCGGCTGAGTAGGCCAGCTACGTGAGAGGAGCGGCTGAATAGAGCACCGAGAGTACCCACTAGGCCACTACGCAGGTGTACTTCCCCTGCATTGATAGTACAGCAATGGTTCTAGAGAACAGTAGTACCCTCCACTTCCAACTGTAGCTCATTGGCCCTGAGATTCAAGAGTTCAAAACTGGTGCACTATACTAGACTAGACTAGAAGTATAGTACATCGCACTACTAGTTGAGAAAAGTAGTACTAGTATTGCTACAGTATGAGTACGTACTCCTCCGTGACATAATGTACAACGTTTTTTGACACTAGTTGGCGTGTACAAAAAATGGCAAAAACATATCCAAAATTTCTTAATCCACACCAAAAACTACTACCTAGTGCCAAAAATTTCTCACTAGTGCTATTATTTATAGTATAATGCAATCCCATAACGTTCCATAATGCTAGTACTAGTAGTAAATAATAGCCTCACCCCTTCGCTGAGGAACAATCTACAGTTGGAAGGGACGAGGCCCTGCGGTTACTATGCTCTTATCTCCTCCGCGCCAGTTCCCCTCCCCCCGAAGAGAAGGCAGTTCGTCGCTGCTCCCATGGATTCGCCAGGCAGTTCTCCTCCTCGTCGGGGCTGGGAGACCTTGGACGATGATCCTCCGGGAGAAATCGCACGCCGCTCTGACGTCCTCATTGCCGCAAGACTCGGTGCTTCCTGCACCAACTTTTTCAAGACGCTGCTTAAACATGCTTGGGAAAAGGCCATGCTTGATGGTCTTCCATGCGTCCTCGAGGAGAAGGTTCTTCTATGGGACGATCCTTCGAACAGTCCACCGCTCCCTGGCCATGGTTGCACGTTGACTCCGCTAGAGTTGCCGACGTTGAGAGGTAGTCGGATTTTGTCTGATGAGCAGGTCAGTAATGGAGTTTGATTATGTAGTACTTAGTTATTACATTTCCATCCCATAATTTCTCCGCTGCCCACCGTCTTATATATAGGTCTGGGTCGGTGCCAACGAATATTGGCTTGCATACCTCCGGCCGGATACCACCATGATTTTGCACAACATCCACAGCAGTGCGGCCGTTCCGGTAGACCCCTTCTCCACCATTGGGATCGGCCTTCTAGACTGGCTGGGCAAGAATACGTATGATGATGCCTACATGAGATTGAAGAAGATAGCAATTGCGGACCCGCCGACAAAGCAACGCGGCTACGACGATTACTATCTCATCGTGGTGTTCGACATAAGGATTGCCATCAATGCCGGAGGCAGTAATGGCACAGGCTGGCGCATGTTGGCGGCGGCAGATTTGTACCCCTACACGTTCGAAGACGCCGTGCGCCATCTAGGCCGCATCTTCGCAGTGACAAGCCAGGGGACTTGTTTCATCTGGTTGACATCCTACGGTATGGGAGATTACAAACGGAATGCACAAACCATCATTTGCATCCCTAACGGTACTCCATTATTTTGCAGGACCACCATCCCCGATCAAAATAAGATCGCCGATCCTGGATGTGCATTTGCATCCGTGATTCGGTCTAACCTAGAACCTTGTAGCTGACTTTGGCATATTGGGATCAACTATCTTAGCAGTCGTTACCCATGGTACCACTGATGTGCAACATGGTCACACAATCTACCACGATCGGACCATCACCATCTACCCAGGTATTCCATTTTTTAACCCTCTCGCCATCTCTTTCATTGTTGTACCAGTAGTATACTTTGTAGTACTAGTAGGAGTACTTTTTACCTTGGAGGACACGTATAGCTAGCTAGGCCCTTGAAGACTTGAACACTAGCTGCCACCATTTTTGTTTTTCCATGTCTTACTATCTCATCCATGTAGCCAAGAGTGGCTATATATAATAAGCGGTTATTTTACTTCCTCTATACCGAGTAGAACTATTTTCTGCACAGATTACTCGACCGCCATATTTGAGCACAACATTATTATGCATGGACCTTGACTATGTACGTCACCATGTGTCCAGATCTGGGATGCCGCGTGTACCAGATGAACGGCGCCGAGTTCGACCCCCGTGATGCTACGTGGGTGCCGAGGAACACTCTTGGAGAGTACTCGCTTTTCATCGGGGACAACTACCCCATTGTGAAGCGGATGCCACCTTCCGTGCACGACACGGAAGGCCTGCCATTCATGAAGCATGGTTGTGTCATCAGTGCGCACCGCCGGATGAACGACATGCTGGGACACGCTATCCCTGATTTATGCCGCTTCAGATTGGATGAGTCTCCATCGTGTGGAACCGGACTAGAAAGCTGCGACAATGATTCCCATTTCCCACCTCTATGGATCATGCCATCCATGAAGAACACCTGGGACTGGAACCTGGAGGAGGACATGTAGCCCATCTATAACGTGTAAGTGGAGTACGGTAATTGTGAACGGTAGCACTGTGAATATATGTAGACTAGTCGTGCGCAAATTTATCATGTGAGTTGGAGATGAACTTGCGTGACATACTGGCATTTGTACTTTAGAATTTATTACTAGTAAATGTGTTATGTGTACGTGCAACTTGTGTGGTTGTTGCACGGGCTCCAACACGCTCTTTGAGAAAAAAAGGTGGCACAACTTTGGATATACGTGACGTGGTGGCATCATACAGTAGCATCGTTCGCTATAGTTGTAGTACACTCCAACTAGGACGACAAATCCTATAAAACCTTGTGCTTGGCTCTTTGCCTCTTCGGGAGGTTCAACAGTTCGTACTCGTGTGAACCTTGCACTTGGCTCTTCGCCTCTTCGGAAGGTCCAACAATGATGATACTACAAAGACAATATGCTTCGCAATCGACACCGATTGAACTGTTGCACGCCCACCGCGAGGGCGAGGGTGAGGGCGAGGAGAGGGAGAGGAGAGGCGTTGTAGTCAAAACCCTCTCCTTGTCCCATGACCACCACAAGACGCGTGGCGGGAGAGGCGTAGTAAGCAAGCTTCTCCTCGTTCGGCGAGTTGACGGGACACATCAAAGCAGTACTAGTACTAGTAGTAGTAGTCCATACTGCATCCTTTCCGATTAATATGGCTTAATTTGAAACGAGAAAAATACACTGGCGTTCAACGTATGTAACAATACGCTCTTTACGATCACTATATATAGTTTTGCGGTGATTATACGATCACTAGCTCATCGTAGAGCACCGTATTGCACCCTACTGACCGGCCACATAGTCGACGTGGCACTTTGTTGACTGGTTAAATTGTCACCTAGTTTCTGGGTCCCACCTGTCAGTTGGCAGAGCAAAGAAATCAGTTAAACAAAACTTTACGCAGGCGCGACACGAGTCCAACCCTTGCGCATGAACCGCCCTGGCTGTGTATGTGAGTGCATGCACGTGTCCTCCCTCGGTCTTCCAACAAAGAGTGTACTACATGATGTACATCTACAATTCCAATGCATTTAGCCTTTAATCTAAATCGATATTGATTGACTAATGCACCAACTTGTGCTGTAGGTATAGGCTACATGTCTATCCTTAATTATAGCATGCAACGGCCTTCATTTAATCTTCTTATCTCAATGGTCGCATGCACACATAAGTCTGCTACTTTTGGGCGTTAATTATGCCCTGGTCAATGTGTAAATCTCTAAATGTACATTCTTTCATGGACGTAGGGAGTAGGTTGAGCACTTGAGCGTGAGCGTGTGTGTTGCGTCGTGTGCTGTGTGCCACATGGGTGCGTGAGTGTTGCGTGTGTCCATGTGTATGTGTGAGTGTTGCGTGTTGCATGCATGCATGCATGCATGGGGCTTACTCCCTCCCATTGACATGTTCATATTTCAAGCTTCCTCTGTTCCCTCCATATGGTGATACTCCTCTGTTCCCAAATAGTACGGAGTAAAAGCCTCCCTCTGCTCCCAAATCACGGAGTATTTGTCTTTCTCAGATTTCAACAAGTGCCTAGGTACGGAGCAAAATGAGTGAAGTGAGCGTAGAGGCATAGGGATACTGTAGAAAGGAAGTCCTCACGATCCATTATTCCCCATCTCGGTTAGAGAGAACTATTCAAATAGTCTTCGCAGTGAAGTGACAATACACGCTGCAGCAGATGGGACACGTAATTAATAAGCTGAACCAGCGTGTTGGTGTCACTAAATCAGCCTTACCCAGTACTGCCATCATGTTTGCCAGTAGAGCACGCTTCCGCAAATATGCCTACACACCTCTGTCCTCCATTAACTGACATATGGGCCCTATTGTGGTAGACCCACATGTCATCGGTGTAACTATTTACACTCCGAAGGACGGTATATCCTGGTAGTAGTACTAGTAGAATTGAGATTGAATGCACTTTCTTCCCCGTCTTCCACTCTTCTTCCTCCTCTCTTCTTCTTCCTCCTCTCTTCCCCATCGTCGGCCACACACCATTTACCCCTGCCATCGTCATGGCTACGCGCCATCTTCCTTGGTAGCTCACAGCGTACCATACCCCCCGCCACTGCTCGGCCACACGAGGAGAAGCTTCTTCGCCGCCGCCTTGAATCCACTTCCCCGCTGGCTCGCAGGCACCTAAAACCCCAATGGCAGAACCGACTGACACGCAGAGCCGCGATTGGTATTCTGTCACACCCTGATTTTCATGCCACTACACTTAAGCTAACAATCATGATAAAATGTGGTTTGACAAAAACTTTTGAGTGATTTGGACCTTGCCTTGATTGGTTTTTGTCTGCTGTTTGCAAGTGCTCTAAAAATCAAATAAATCCTCCAACTCATATACTTAATCTCCTTGCTCCAAACTCTTGAACCAATGATCATGCCATGTGTATAGGACATAAAAATAATTTCTTACAAAATAATTTGGCCAAATAGTATTTTCAAAATTAGTTTTTCAAAACCCTGAAATTGAGGTTTGCACCGCAAGTACTTAATTAAGGGCAGTAAAATCTTTCCAAAAATATAATTGACTCCTATTAGATATAGGATACCCGAAACCACAAAAATATAATTTTAAAAGTTATTTTCTACTTTATTTAAAGGCTTTTTCTTAAGGCCGAAAGGGTCTTTAATAGGTCAAAATTATTATAAAGCTTTAAAATATTTGATAAAAATTAGGGAGACTCAATGGACATATATTTTCCATATATATGAGTTTCAACACATGGTCATGATCAAAATATTGGACAAAACCTCCCAAAACCATTTCTGCTCATTTCAAGGATTTGAAATATTTATACAGGAAATATTATCATAAAAATCCAAGAAAATGCTAACAACTCACATATGACATTTTTGATGATTTTGCCAAGTACCATGTCATGGAGAACAGTATAACCCCATGAAACCCTCCCAAAACCACTTCTGTCCTTTTTCAAGTTTGAACAACTTTGCACTGCCAAACATGTCCAAATGTTCTCAAACCTTGTGAACATGCTCAAATGGTCTAATAATGCATCTAGACCAAGTGGCACAAGTTGGAGAACAAGTTAACTTGATCAAAGTGCCCCAAAACCCTTCCTGTCCAGAACCAAATTTGAACAACTCTACATTGGCAACTTTCTCCTTTTGATCTCAACTTTTGTGGACATGCTCATAACCTCAAATGATGACACTACACCAAGTGGTGCATCAAGGAGAATAGATTTGCATGACTAAATCTTGGCAAAGCCATTTCTGCTGATTTCTAGGGTTTACCTAAGTTACATTGGCTACTTTGCCCAAATGAGCTCAAACTTGGTGGAACACCCTACTTCTATGTGCCATTCCATCCTGTTAATTCTCATGGCAAGTGGAATCAATTTTCTTGCCCAGACCAACACAAACACCTTCTGCCATTTCTCCAAAATCATCATTTTGACCACTTCCACTCTTCTCCATGACCCTATCTTTTTACCACATCCCCTCCTAGTCCCCTTGCACCTCCAGTAGCAATGGCAAATCCATAGCTCTATTATTGGAGGGTAAAACCCCAATTTACCTCCCCGACAGCCCTCTCTCCCTCTTCTTCTACCTCTCTCCTCTCCCATCGGCTCACCAGGGCATCCAAGGCCACCACCCCTTTGTTTACTCCTCCCTAGACCCCTAGACACTAGTGGCCACGCCCTGGGCGCCAGAAAGATGCCAATGCCAGCCATATAAGTGCTGAGCGCTTCTGATCGCCCTAGCATCAGTAGCCGCTCTCTGCCCGAGCCACCGGACCACCTAGGGCCTCCCCCTCGTGTCCCCCGAGGTCGCCTCGACGTCCAGTACACGGCACGCTGTCGGCCCCCTTCTTCCTCTCTCTCTCTCCTGCCCCTGCTCGCACGCGCACCATGGCCACCGGAGCGCTCCAATGGGCTGCGCCACACACGCGCGTCCCTGACCCCTCCCCGCACCCTCTATCCTTTCCCCTCGGCCTTGGCCACGCCCAGGAAGACCCCCAACTCAAAGCCAGGCACTCCCGTGGCCTCGAGAGATGGCTACGACCTCGCCAAGACGGCCCCACAGCACCTCGCCCCCTCCTATTTGAGGCCGCCCGAGCCCCCCTCTCTGCTGCTTGGCTCTCTCTCCCCCGCATCCCCCGACCAACCCACTCCCCTCCTCGAGCCCTCCATCGCTCGCCATGGCCGGAGCCGAGCCGCCGGACTCCGCCTAAATTCGTGCCCACCTCTCCTCCTCCTTCCCTCTAGACCGCACTAGAGCATCAACACCATCACAGCGAGCCCCTCCCATGCTTCTCCCTCTCCTCCCGGTGGCCGTAGCGCCATAACCACCGCCGCCGCCGACCTCCTCCGCCGCGGCCAACACCGTGCTCGACCCTGAGCTCCTCGGCGGTCGTGTCACCCATGGATGGGCACGGCATCATCTCCTGAGTGCGCAGGTGGGCGGAGCGTCGCCGGGGACGCCCTGTAACCCCGGCAATCCCCGGCGGGGGTCACCCCTACCTCTGCTCTGTTCGAGCGGGAGGAGGAAGACGACCCTGCGGGTGGATCCCGCAGGTCAGTGACCCTGCCAGCGGGCCCCACCCCGTTTAAGTGGAGACAGTCTCCGCCAACTGTCGCCTTCGCCGAGGGAAGACGATTCCTTGAATCGCCTCCTGCGCCCGATAGCTCATGCACAGCGCGCAGCGCTTGGGCCGCCCGCTGCTTATCTCGCGCTTGCATGCATGATAAGGGTAAGCCCCTTTTTCCTTTTTCTTTTTTCAGCAAGATTCAAACTTTTCCAGAGACCTCACTTCAAGTCCAAATTTGATGATTCAAATTTCCAGACACTCCATAAATCAAGTCCTATTTGATAGGACCCAGTGGACATTTGGGTAACCGCTCTTGGGCTACGTCCACATGTTTACAAACCGCGTGTGTGTGTTGATAAAACTACTTGGGTCAAGTCAAGGGACTTGACATGATTTGAGTTGGGTTGGTGCCCACTCTATTTATGTTGATATCTGTAACCTGTCCTCATGGTTACTTGAATTCTCCTGATGCATGTCGTACAAGTTGTTGAACATGTCATTGCACTCAAAACTAGCTTTCGCAAAATTTACCTATATCATGCAATGTTGTATCTTGAACCAAAACATGGGTTGCTTAAGCGAGTACATTCAAAGTACTCATTGGCTTGCCACCGGTTATTTTATTGGCCAGCATGAAAGAATAGGATATGATGAACAATACTTGTGATTTACATGCGAGCTAGGACGCTTCCCGTCGTAATGCCCGTAGGGTTAAGGCGGATGGCATGCGTCCAAGTTGTGATTGAAGGTTTCCGCTGCGATGATACACTCAAGACTTGACCATAATGGTCCTACTTGTGTAAAACGGTATGTATGGATGTAAGACTCTTGTTATTCAGCTTCTTTGTGTTCAGTGAGCATTGATCTCTGGGATCACTGTACACGTGCATTCGGTGATCTCGACTTATGAGTCGGGGTCCCCACAGAGCTGGTATCAGAGCCATCCTGACTGTAGGAAGCCTTAGTTAGCATGGTCGTTAGTTAGGGCAAAGCTATTTCCAAAACTATTACTAGTTTTCAAAACCATCTATACTTCTCTTCCCTTCTCAGATTTTCGAAAACTAAGGTATACTTTCCTTATCGATCTCTTCCCTTCAAAACTATTGCAAACGGTCGCTAGCACCCTCAAGCCCCTGACCACAGGATTCCTTGTAATCCTCGTGGATAGCCTAGAAGGAGTACACCTTGCCAAACGCTCACCCACCTCTTCTGAACCCAAGATTCGCGACACCACAACAAGACGATGCCAACAGAAGATACACCTTTGAAGAATGAGGACATGAAGACCCAGAGGATGGTGACACCTTTGAATTTGCCCCAGGATGATGCAACCTTGTCCTATGACGATCAGGTTGTAAGATATGCAAGACCATGATAGACATCGCTAATAGAGCAACCATGTCCTTACCGTTGTTGTATTGACAACCACCGGTGGAGGAGAACCTCGCCATTTGGTCCGCCTCACTATAGTGAGCAGGAAAACGGTTCTCTTCATCCCCCGCTCTTGGTGTCGATGTTGTCATCAAAATAACCGACATGTTGGACCTCTACTATGCCTTGTTAATGTCCTTGCATAAAGGATTGCAAACCTGGTACCATCGACGCCTTAGAAGACAAAAAGGGATTGTCATGATTAAGAAGACAACAGAAGACCGAGTCAATGCCTGCTACGAGAAGCCACCTCCACCCCGTCAGCTCATCAGGTGAGAGATTGTTGAAGATTCTTCAGGCCAACCCGGATTGTTTCATCGAACAACTACAAGAGACGTAGCAACACCTGAGGAAAACTTGGAAGACTGCATGAGGCACAAGGCACGACTATTGAGTCCGAGAACCCCTAGGGTAGGATGAGTCGTGTACCCCCTATGTGCAGTCGAGTCCGTATGATAGTTCAATAGAACCATGATTGTGTGTTGCTTGTTTTATTTGTTTGTGTTTTGATATCACCACCCTTTTGCCCGAGGCAACTAGTACGCGACTATATCACCGCCTTATTTATTGTTTGTGTTTGGCCCTTTCAAAGACTTGTTTGTTTGCACTTGCACTATAGAACCCCTTTAGGCATTCCCTCCTCTATGCTACTTTTCCCTCTCATCTCTCTCTCAATCAAGACAAGCAAGACAAGATGCCCCAAGGGTTCTACTCCGCGACCAACTAGCATCAAGACTTTTGCTGCCGCCTCTTCACCAAGTACAACCTCAGAGTTATGCTTATCCCTCATGACTGGAACCCCATCCCTAGACCCTTCGAGACTTCATGAGATAACCCATCTCGAATCCTTAACCATGTGCTTAACCCGCAGAATTGCAAGAGAACCAGTAAGCCTCTGTAAACCTCGCACAACACTGGGTTCATTACGGAACTAGTGGACATAGTGAACAAGCACATTATCATCCTAATATAGCACCAGGACTGACGATGCCATAGGGAAGACCAGTTTGAGGATATAGGAATTGAGGACAAAAGACTTGGTGAGTTTATATCAGTGACCTGGAGGAATTATCTAAGACTTTGGTGGATTATGAGGCTTTCATGTTGGTAAATGAACTTGGTGGGATAATTAATATAGAGTAGCATAGCTTTCATTACCCCTGGATAAATTGGATTTAGTGGGACAATTAAGATCGCAAGCTGAATTCTTGGAAGTATGAGGATTTGACTTAGCCAGGGGATATTGATAGGAGATAGTTGGCATTATGATAATGACATTGGGGAAGCATGTAGGAATTCTCGTTGGACATGAGATTTGGATTTAAATAGGTGATCCTAGTTGAGTATAGGTGGTGAGTAAGTCTACATGGTTCGGAGTAAATTGGATTTAGACTGATGATCTCGATCATGATACCATGTTCCTTGGAGGACAATAAACTAGGAGATTGGATTAATTGTCGGAGTTGATATAGGCTTGACCTTGGAGTTTATTTGACCATGATAGTGGAATTGGTGGACTTACTATAGTAGAGACAGCCCTTTCAAGTATTTGGGGATTATAGGGCATTAGAAGACCATGTGGAACATCATAAACATTGGATTTGTAGGATTAAATGGATTATGTAGTGATTGATGGAAGTTAATGGGCTGTTGGTTGATTCATAGGAAGGAAACAAGATCTTGGAGTGGCTTACAACGTGTTTCCTTAGGATAGAGGTGCTTTATCTTAGACCTTGGAAGAATAGGGTGAGCACTTGGATTGTCATGTTTAACTCCATCTTGGAAGCTTGTATACCCATGGATTTTTAGGGGTAGCCATACATATGACTTTGGGGATCGTAGACATATATGACTTTGCTAGACCTCCTCTCGGGAGTCATGATGATATGAATAGCATGAGTGATGGTTGGAGTTGACCTATACGTAATGATGCTATCGGTGATATGATGTGATTTGTTTAAAGGACTAGATAGGATAATTGGCATCTCAGAAACTGTGCTCAAGGATAAGATGATAAACGTTCACTCGCACCCTAGAATCCTTGAAACCCTTGAGCCCTACCAAGCCACAACATGGTCGGATCCTGACCTTGGGCTTTGGCTCTAGATCGATAAGACCTTGGCCGATACTCAACCGTGACCACCACCAATGCCTCAGCCCACTTTACGTACCCCATAGACTTCATGGAGTGCTTGGACAAGTTAGTTGACATCTTCCTTTGGTGACATACTTGTCTACCCAAAGACGGAAGAAGAATCGTTGAGCTGGTCAAGGAACATCTGAAGATTGTCATGTCTAGGAGGAAGGACTACACCAACCACCATCTTCAATAAGTATACTTCCGCGTCAAAGACCATGTGTATCTGCAAGCCACTCCTCTCTAAGGAACCAAGCATTTCCATGACAAGGAGACCCACTCCAAGATTTAACAACCCCCTCCGAGATCACTTCAAGACGAAGAGTAGACGGCTACCAGCTGGAGTTACCACCTGAGTTACCTACTGTGCACAATGTTTTTCCACACGACACCACTCCGGAGTGTTTCCAACTCCCTAACTTGCTCGATCTCTACGAGGGCATTGACCACCAAGCCATCGACCCCTAACCCAATCTAACCTACCGCGAGCTACCCATTAGCAACCTGGATCAAGAAGAGCGTCATACACGAAGCAACATCATCAATTACTTCAAGCTCAATGGAGCACTACACAGAAGCAGAAGCAATATGAGGACTGGAAGACTACCCCAGATCCAAGTTTCTATATCCCTTTCCGCTCCTAGTTTGGGAATCTCGGGGACGAGATTCTTGTAAGGGGGGTAGGTCTGTCACACCCTGATTTTCATGCCACTACACTTAAGCTAACAATCATGATAAAATGTGGTTTGACAAAAACTTTTGAGTGATTTGGACCTTGCCTTGATTGGTTTTTGTCTGCTGTTTGCAAGTGCTCTAAAAATCAAATAAATCCTCCAACTCATATACTTCATCTCCTTGATCCAAACTCTTGAACCAATGATCATGCCATGTGTATAGGACATAAAAATAATTTCTTACAAAAATAATTTGGCCAAATAGTATTTTCAAAAATTAGTTTTTCAAAACCCCTGAAATTGAGGTTTGCACTGCAAGTACTTAATTAAGGGCAGTAAAACCTTTCAAAAATATATTTGAATCCTATTAGATATAGGATACCTGACACCACAAAATATAATTTTAAAAGTTATTTTTCTATTTTATTTAAAGGCTTTTTCTTAAGGCCAGAAAGGGTCTTTAATAGGTCAAAATTATTTTAAAGCTTTAAAAATATTTGATAAAAAATTAGGGAGACTCAATGGACATATATTTTCCATATATATGAGTTTCAACACATGGTCATGATCAAAATATTGGACAAAACCTCCCAAAACCATTTCTGCTCATTTCAAGGATTTGAAATATTTATACAGGAAATATTATCATAAAAATCCAAGAAAATTCTAACAACTCACATATGACATTTTTGATGATTTTGCCAAGTACCATGTCATGGAGAACAATATAACCCCATGAAACCCTCCCAAAACCACTTCTGTCCTTTTTCAAGTTTGAACAACTTTGCACTGCCAAACATGTCCAAATGTTCTCAAACCTTGTGAACATGCTCAAATGGTATAATAATGCATCTAGACCAAGTGGCACAAGTTGGAGAACAAGTTAACTTGATCAAAGTGCCCCAAAACCCTTCCTGTCCAGAACCAAATTTGAACAACTCTACATTGGCAACTTTCTCCTTTTGATCTCAATTTTGTGGACATGCTCATAACCTCAAATGATGACACTACACCAAGTGGTGCATCAAGGAGAATAGATTTGCATGACTAAATCTTGGCAAAGCCATTTCTGCTAATTTCTAGGGTTTACCAAAGTTACATTGGCTACTTTGCCCAAATGAGCTCAAACTTGGTGGAACACCCTACTTCTATGTGCCATTCCATCCTGTTAATTCTCATGGCATGTGGAATTAATTTTCTTGCCCAGACCAACAACAAACACCTTCTGCCATTTCTCCAAAATCATCATTTTGACCACTTCCACTCTTCTCCATGACCCTATCTTTTTACCACATCCCCTCCTAGCCCCCTTGCACCTCCAGTAGCAATGGCAAATCCATAGCTCAATTATTGGAGGGGTAAAACCCCAATTAACCTCCCTGGACAGCCCCTCTCTCCCTCTTCTTCTACCTCTCTCCTCTCCCATCGGCTCACCAGGCATCCAAGGCCACCACCCTTTGTTTACTCCTCCCTGCACCCCTAGACACTAGTGGCCACGCCTGGCGCCAGAAAGATGCCCATGCCAGCCATATCGTGCAGCCTGAGCTGCCGCTTCAAGGCGCCCCTAGCACTGTAGCCGCTCTCCGCCCGAGCCACCGGACCACCTAGGGCCTCCCCTCGTGTCCCCGAGGTCGCCTCGACGTCCAAGACACGGCACGCTGTCGGCCCCTTCTTCCTCTCTCTCTCTCTCGCCTCTGCAGACGCTGCACCATGGCCACCCGAAGGCCCAATGGCTGCGCCACACGCTGCCCCCGACCCCCTCCCCACACCTCTATCCTTTCCCTCGGCCTAGGCCACGCCAGAAGACCCCGACTCAAAGCCGGGCACTCCTGTGGCCTCAAGCGATGGCTCACGACCTCGCCAAGCAAGACGGCCCCACTGCACCTCGCCACCTCCTATTTGAGGCCGCCCAGAGCCCCCTCTCTGCTCCTTTGGCTCTCTCTCCCCCAAGATCCCTGGACCAACCCACTCCCTCCTCGAGCCCTCCATCGCTCCCCATGGCCGGAGCCGAGCCGCGGACTCCGCCTAAATTCGTGCCCACCTCTCCTCCTCCTTCCCTCTGACCGCTTAGAGCATCAACACCATCACCGCGAGCCCCTCCCGTGCTTCTCCCTCTCCTCCCGGTGGCCGTAGCGCCGTAACCACCGCCGCCGCCGACCTCCTCCGCTGCGGCCAACACCGTGCTCGACCCTGAGCTCCTCGGCGGTCGTGTCACCCATGGATGGACGCGGCATCACCTCCTGAGTGCGCCGGTGGGCGGAGCGTCGCCGGGGACGCCCTGTAACCCCAACAATCCCCGGCGGGGGTCACCCCTACCTCTGCTCTGTTCGAGCGGGAGGAGGGAGACGACCCTGCGGGTGGATCCCGCAGGTCAGTGACCCTGCCAGCGGGCCCCGCCCCCGTTTATGTGGAGACGGTCTCCGCCAATTGTCGCCTTCGCCGAGGGAAGACGTATTCCCGCGAATATGCCTCCTGCGTCGACAGCCTGCGCGCGGCCGTGCAGTTGGGCCGGCCCGCTGCTTATCTCTCGCCTTGCATGCATGATAAGGGTAAGCCCCCTTTTTCCTTTTTCTTTTTTTCAGCAAGATTCAAACTTTTCCAGAGACCTCACTTCAAGTCCAAATTTGATGATTCAAATTTCCAGAGACTCCATAAATCAAGTCCTATTTGATAGGACCCAGTGGACATTTTTGTTGTCCTTGATTTTCACTGAACCTTTAAAAAAGTCATTTATTCACATAAGTCCACTTCAAAAATCCATATTATATTCATTTCAACTCCAAATCCAGTGAAACCAATTTCTAAATGTTTCTAAAATCATGCCTGAATTAATGGGTACCTTTACTAATTTTTATAAAATGGCATTCTGTGTACAACTTGTGGATCCATCAAATCCATTGATTCCATCATATTGAAATGTTTAGAAATATCCATTGATCCACTTCCAATGAAATCACCTTGGTCATTCCTCATATGACCAGAGGTATCCTAGAAAAGTCCAACTCACATTTTTAGAGCACTTTTATTTTCTGTCTTGTTGTGTTGCTTATTATGGTTGCTTTCAACGATAGTTGACGAAGTAGACGAAATACTTGGAGATGGACCAGAGATATTTGAAGACCTCAAAGACCGTGTTAAAACACGCAAGCAGCCCTTTGACCATGTTTATGAAACCCTTTTTATGCATGACATATAGCACCATATTGTTGTTGCAACGGAATCATGATGAGGTGGAACCACTTTGATGGTTTGCCTCCGTTACTTCCTCGTTGATACTTGCATGATGCATGACCCTACCTTTCTATGAGGGTTATGCCGGTGGGAGTAGATAGGATGCTAGAGTAGTGCTACGCCAAAAGGGACGGGAATATGCATGGCGATGGAGACAAATTATTTTCAAAAGACTTTTCGAAAACCCCATCGGGTGCCACTTATGCCCGGGGGAGATGATGTGTTGGGTAACCACTTGATGACAAAGTGGTGTACCGAGGCGAGTGTGTGTGTTGTTTCCAAAACGGATTGGTTTAAGTTGCGACCGTTATTCCAACCTTACATGCGCAACCACTCTACCCTTATATGGGAAAGGGCATTATTGATTACCTAGGCTGATACTAGCTTGGAGCCCGCATTACTAGTGACGGGGGAGAGTTGGTGCTTTCTCTCGGGACGGGGTCGTGCCAGGTAGGGCGGCCATGACTGTTTTCACAGGGCACCAGATACACCGTTGTGTCCCCTCTCGGATGTTACGATCTCGAGTGAGTCTCGTATGATGTACATCGTGAGGATACGGAACAACCAGTGGACTCCTTGTTAATGTCGTCTAGGGAAAGATAGTGATCGGGTGCTTATCCCGGGTACTTGAGGTATCGCGGGTCGTGGATGACACGGAAGTTCCCCGGATCTTGTGGGTAAAGTGTGCAACCTCTGCAGAGTGTAAAACTATTCGAATAGCCGTGTCCACGGTCAAGGACAGTTGGGTAACCGCTCTTGGGCTACGTCCACATGTTTACAAACCGCGTGTTTGTGTTGATAAAACTACTTGGGTCAAGTCAAGGGACTTGACATGATTTGAGTTGGGTTGGTGCCCACTCTATTTATGTTGATATCTGTAACCTGTCCTCATGGTTACTTGAATTCTCCTGATGCATGTCTTACAAGTTGTTGAACATGTCATTGCACTCAAAACTAGCTTTCTGCAAAAATTTACCTATATCATGCAATGTTGTATCTTGAACCAAAACATGGGTTGCTTGTGAGTACATTCAAAGTACTCATTGGCTTGCCACTGGTTATTTTATTGGCCAGGCATGAAAGAACAGGATATGATGAACAATACTTCGGTGACGAACATGCGAGCTAGGACGCTTCCCAGTCAGAATGCCTGTAGGGTTAAGGCAGATGGCATGGGTCCAAGTTGTGATTGAAGGTTTCCGCTGCGATGATACATTCAAGACTTGACCATAATGGTCCTACTTGTGTAAAACGGTATGTATGGATGTAAGACTCTTGTTATTCAGCTTCTGTGTGTTCAGTGAGCATTGATCTCTGGGATCACTGTACACGTGCATTCGGTGATCTCAACTTATGAGTCGGGGTCCCTACATATTCCCTCCCCGATGTTCTCTTGGAGCATATCTGTAGTCGTATGGACCTACTCAGCACCGTCCGTCTGGCCGCATGCTCGGTGTCTTTGTACCGTCTACTCATCTGCAACCGGCCGGCTCTTTTCAAGACACCCTGCTTGCTGATGCCCGATCCTCGCAGGTGGCCCAGACACCGACTTGATGATCCTACGGAGGTTGCCGTGGTGCCCCTCGACATGCTACCACTACCCGTCCACCTGTCCTTCATGCGCGGCCACTACTAGGTGGGCATGAAGGCCAACTGGATCGTCCTTATCCACCACACCGGTAGTCCGTGGCGTCTCGTGGATATCTACACCCAGCGAGAGATCACCCTACCATCGTTGGATACCGCCACCATCGAGCCTCGCGGCCCGCCGGACATTCCTGCCTACTACGCACGAGACGCGTCAAGCTTTTGGCTCGACCTCTGTCTGTAGAAAGTTGTAATCTGTGAAGTGCCCACACCATCAGAAGACTACATGGATTACAAGGTCATTGCATTGTTCAACATGGGATTAGTCTATCTGGAATCCGGTCGCCATACATGGTTATGGCTCATCATCAATCCTGTTGAGGCAACATTTTTATCTGATGCTATAGTGCACGATGGCATCGTTTACGCGGTCGACGCACAGATTGGCTGCCTATACTGGTGGAATCTATCATCGTGTAATTGTTCTATCTCATCTCATCTTTACCTTATAAATACGACTTCCTGTTCATTCGTTACAAATTTAGAATGCATAGCATGTCTATAACCACATCATTGCTATATGTTCCTCTCATTTCCTAGATTTTTATGACCACACATGTTATTGTTAGAGTTGATATGAGAACAATTGGCATCTAATGATTATTAGAATACATATTATGAGCATAACATCATGATTGCTATATGTTACTCTCGTTTAAAAGATTTTTATAACAATGCATGTTATTGCTTAGAGTTGATATCAGAATAGTAGTAGTAAGTGCTATGGTAGAATATGAGTAGGCGCTGTCATAGCTGTTTTCCTCTCATTGTTACATGATGTTCGAACCATGACATATTGCTAGAATATGAAAGCCATTGGCTTATTTTTTTTACTTGGGGTATGATTATGACCAAGGCATTACAATTCTCTGTCTACGATATGTGTCACTATTATAATAATCTTACTTCCACACATACTCCGAACATGATTGTTTATTTTTATCCTTTTGGTCTCCAATTTGAATTGTTGCAGCAGACGCAAATGCGCTGGCCTTCATGATTCCAGGACCTGGAATCATACCAGCCGATGGGTGGTGGTTTATCGCTCGTTCAGCTGACGGCGGTCATTTGATGCTCATTCGCACGTACCAAGTTTACCAAACCATTACATAAAACCACATGAAGTACAATGCGTGGGGCGTTCATGACATTGATGGCTATGGCTGCTTCATGTTCGAGAAAGATCCCAGCTCCGTTGGGCCAGGCATATTCAACTGGAGGCAGGTTTACAGCCTCGGCAACCACTCATTGTTCCTCGGGCTCAATTATCCGATCATCCAACCAATCATCGATCATATCACCGGCGATGATTACTGTGCTATGCAACTTCCATTCGCGAGGGGGGGCTGTGTTTACACATCATACCACGGGTTTCATGAATCACCATATCCAGAGATTCGTCGACACAGCTTGTTGCCAGATAATCTTCAGTGTGTGAAAGGCATCAAGCTTCCATGCGATGGATGGCTTTTGCAAACCCGACATGCGGCGATGTGGTTCATGCCAACAGCAAATATGCACAACTTGATTCGTGCTGATATCTAGTCTGAGCCATGTATTCTGCTGTTGTAGCACAACCCTCTTTTGTTGGATATTATGTACTATTGTTAGTTTGAAGCACTCCTCTGGTTTGAAGGATAGATACCTTCCTGGGATCAAGTGCATCCTAACTCACCAGCGTAGGATGTACCGATAATGATGATGGAGATGCTGTATATATATATATATATATATATATATATATATATATATATATATATATATATATATATATATATATATATATATATATATATATATATATATATATATATATATATATATATATATATATATATATATATATATCATTAGGCTTCAAGTGCATACTTGTTAGTTAAACCTATGTATAAATTGTGACACTAAATACGACTAGTAAGTAGTACAAGAGCAAAGATTAGTATACGTCGGTCAAATTATTCATCATGTCCACACATTGAATTGATCGTGACAACACGCTGCGCTGGAGGTGACACAAGAATCCGCGGCGTGTTCGGGTATTCGGACTTCAGATTTGGAGTACCACTTATCTGTCAAAATATTTCATCATTCACTTAAAACAGTCGATTGATCATACATTGAGTACCATATAACTGGAATTACCGATGCAAGTCGAAGAAGGATTGGCGGTGCTCTCGGCTGGCGCCAAGTTCGATCCCACGATCGAGCTGATCGAGCACATTGAGGCCAAAGTGAGTCTTGACAACATGAGATTTCAGTCTCTCATCGATTTGTTCATACTAACCATCGACAAAGAAGCACGGCATATGCTACACCCAACCTGAGAAACTTCCAGGTAAGACACCGATCGGTCGTCGACTTGCACAAACATATTCCTTTGTTTATAGCTCTATTTTTATTTTTAGACGCAGATCTGGTGAAGCAGTTACAATTTGACAGTTAATAAAAAGTGAAACAAGTGACTGCAACATGCCAAAGATGTTATGAAAATGCCAACTAGGTACACTAAAACCTGTATTCCACAATACTGCAGGTATCACACTGAGTGGCCTAAGGAAGCATTTCTTCCAGCGCAATTCCAGGGTGTTCAAAAGGGCACGTGGACGCGTCGCAAGATACAGTCGGAGTGCAGCATGCACGCGATGTGGCACAAGACCGGCAATACCTTGCCGGTGATGGTCAACGGCCGGCAGACGGGCAGCAAAAATGGTTCTGGTGCTGCACACCAACAAGAACTTCGACCAGCAGAGGACCAACTGGGTGATGCACTAGTACTACCTCGGGGACCTGGAGCAAGAGAAGGAGCGGGAGCTGGTCCTCTGCAAGATTTTCTACCGAACGAACACTAGGGCCAGGAGTAAAAAGATTATAAGTTAGTTTGGTATTGGTAGTTGTACTACCTTGTCGTCCGCAAGTTGGTATTGTTGTTAAGGATCTTTTGGTATGAACTTGCGTTTGCTTCCAACCATCATGCCGAGGGTCAACGTGGATATAAAGCTGAATCATTTGTTTCGAAATGAATTTTCAGGCACCTAATTTTTATTTGATGGGTAGCATAAGCACCCGCCGTTCGAATTCCCAGTTCTCCAATTTTTTTGAAACAAGTGCATGCGCTTATTATCATGATAAAAAAACAATATTAGTGCTGCATCCCAGTTATCAGTCTGTACTTGCAGAATTCTCTCATTTATTGAGCATGTATATTGTTTTTTCAGGTCGAGCAAGTTTCAACTGGGCTGTAGACTGCCCAGGGTTGGTTTTGTTTTTAACAGGCCCAGCCCATGACGACAACGGGGCACAAAGATCCAGCAGGTATCTACTGGCCTCTGGCCCACCAGCGTTAGTTATATTTTGTCTTACAACATCTGCAGGCAGTTTTTTTACTGAATCAAAGACACAGCCCAGTTCTATTTTTCTCTTGAAACGCATGTCCTACATCCGTTTTCTAATCTCTACCTATAGTTTTACTAGTTTATATACACGTATCGTTATATTGAAAACACATAAAATTCCCTTTTCATATTTACATCCTTATTTTTGTTGGTTTTTCCCACCCAGCGCTGATTTTTTTACCACTGGTTTTCCCTTAAACCAACTCAATTGTCCCACGTCTTATTTGCTTACAGAAACAAAACGATTTTTTTGGCAAATCAATAAGTTCTTAAAAAAATGTTTATCATTTCGGGATTACAACAGTTCGGACTCCATCGAAATATGCAAAATAAGGTTGAACTTTTTGACCGTGGTCCTGGGCAGAAAATGGGCTGTAATAAATTACTTAAGAATTAGCAAATGGGCTGCAAATTATAAAAAATAGCAAATGAGCTTTATGTTGTCTGCCACAGATTTGGAGGTTGACTTGTGGGCCTACTAAGTTCATGCGTACACAAGGTTTCTCAAAAAAGAAACTTAGTTAACAATCGACTCTACCAGCGTCAGACCGTTATATGTCAATCTAACAGCAATCGTGCTTCTTCAGTCTCTGATCTTCCTGCCCCAGCCGCCCAAACCAGCGCCGTCGGGACCGCCTGCTCCCACCTCCCGTGGCTGGCAGTGCTGCTGGGAAGGCCTCACGGCCCCATCATACTCGCATCCCTGGCCTGTCTATCCCTCTACTCACCCACACCTCCTGTTATTTTCCGGCGACGGCAGCCGAACCAGTCAACCCTCGTACTCTCCACCGCGTGGGCAGCCACTGCCATGTCTTCCCTGGATCCGTGTCGTTCCCTTCGCAGGCCTCGCTGTTGTCCACCGCCCTGGTGCTCTCAGCGCGGCCTGGTCAACGATGTCCATCCAACGGCCGTAGTGCTTCTTCAAACTCTAGTCTTCTTGCCCCAGCCGCCCAAAGCAGCGCCGGTCGTGCCGCATGCTCCTGCCTCCCGTGACCGGTTGTGCTGCCGCGGAGGCCTCACCGTCCCCATACTACTCCCACTGCTGGCCAGGCCATCCCTCCACTCACCCACTCCCCCTGTTATTCTACGACGATGGCAGCCTCACACCGCAGCCGAACCAGTGAACCCTCGTACCCCTCTCCGCGTGGGCATCCATTGCCGCGTCTTCCCCGGCTCCGCGTCGTCCCCTTCCTAGGCCTCGCCGTCGTCCACCGCCATGGTGCTCTCGGTGCGGCGTGGTCAATGTGGTCAATGACCGACTTCCATCGGAAGAGTACTGTACGTGGAGAGGCTCACATCTGGGTCCACGGTAGACGCAAGGAAGTACCTCCTTATTACGCGCAAAATAATTATTCCTCCACCTAACAGCAGGGACCCACCGGACGGGCCACCAGTATTTCACGGAAAAAACATTTCCCCCCTGACTGCTGGGACCCACCGGACGGGCCATCATATTTCACGAAAAAAACGTTTGCCCCTGACTGCTGGGACCCACCAGACGGACCACCGTGTTTTGCGAAAAAACGCCCCCCTCATTGCCGGCTCGGACCCACCGGAAGTGCCTCCTTATTACGCACAGAAAAATGAATACTCCCCCTGCTAGCTGGGACCCACCATGGTGGGAGGCTGACTTATGGGCCTACTAAGTTGACGAGGACGGAGGGCTTTGTCAACTTAGTCAATATGAACGATTCTAGCTCCAGTGACCGTACGATGTCCATCCAACGGCCATAGTGCTTCTTCATCCTCTGGTCTTCTTGCTCCAGCCGCCCAAAGCAGCGCCAGTCGTGCCGCGTGCTCCTGCTTCTCCTGGCCGGCTATGATGCCGCGGAGGCCTCACCGCCCCTACTACTCCCACCGCTGGCCCAGGGTATCCCTCTACTCACCCACACCCCCTGTTATTCCGTGGCGACGGCAGCCTCACGCCGCAGCCGAACCAGTGAACCTCAGTACTCCTCTCCGCGTGGGCATCCATCGCCGCTGTTTTCCCGCTCAAGATCGTCCCTTCCTAGGCCTCGCCGTCGTCCACCGCCTTGGTGCTCTCGGCGCGGCGTGGTCAATGCGGTCAACGACCGATTTCCATCAGAAGAGTAATGTACGTGCAGAGGCTGACAGCTGGGTCCATGGCCACAGCCCAGTTTTTTTTTTGTGATTTGCCAAGTAAGTCGCTTTGTCAGGCCTGTTGGGCTGCAAATGTTTCAAGACAAGGAGAGCTTCATTCGGCTGGCCGAGAAAATGGCCCATCAGTAATGAGCAATGGGCTGTACATTTTTAAAACACATCAAACCGGCAATTAGTTTCAAATATCTTTTTTTATTTCAAGATTTTAAATTACATTAATTTTATGCGTGGAGAATTTGTTGGATTTTATATTGATATACATTTATTTTTAAAATCAGTTTGAATGTGAGTCGAAATTTCAGGATTAAAAATAGTTCGGACCGCACCGAAATATGCAAAATTTCATATAATTTTTTAACCGTGGCCACAATATGGGTTGTAATGCTAACAAAAAGAATATGGGCTCCAAAAATCCTTAATAATTAGAAAATGGGCTGTAAATTATTAGAAATAATGGCAGATGGGCTGTATGCTGTTTTCCATAGATTTGAGGCTTTCCTAAAAAAAGGTTGATGCACAAGCAGTGACGGTTGGATGGCCATCCAACGGCCGTCGTGCTTCTTCAATCTCTGATCTTCGTGCTCCAGCCGCTCAAACAAGCGCCGGCGGGACTGCCTGCTCCCTCCTCCTCGGGCTGGCTCTGCTGCCAGCAGCCTCACCGCCCATCGTATTCCCATCGCTGGCCTAGCCATCCTCTACTCACCCACACCTGTTGTTATTCTCCGCGACGGCAAACGAACCAAGAAACCCTCGTATGGTCGCATTCTCCACGTGGGAAACAATCGCCGAGTCTTCCCCGCCTCCGTGTCGCTCCTTCCTAGGCCTCGCTGTCGCCCACCGCCTCTGGTGCTCTCGGCGCGGCCTGGTCAACATGGTCAACGACCGATATGCATCTGAAGTGGACTGTACGTGGAGAGGCCGACAGTTGGTTCCATGGCCGCACGCAAGGAAATGACTCCTTATTATGCGCAAAATAATGATTCCTCCACCTGACATCAGGGACCCACCGAAAGGGCCTCAGTATTTCGTGAAAAAAACGTTACCGCCGCTGACAGCTCGGACCCACCAGCTATATCTTCGCACGCAAGGAAGTGCCTCCTTATTACGCACAAAAAAAATGAATACCCCATTGTTAGCTGGGACCCAGTATAGTGGTAGGCTGACTTGTGGGCCTACTAAGTTGACGGGGACAGAGGGCTTTGTCAACTTAGTCAATATGCACGATTCTAGCTCCAGTGACCGTACCATGTCCATCCAACGGCCGTAGTGCTTCTTCAACCTCTGGTCTTCTTGCTCCTGCCGCCCAAACCAGCGCCGGTCGTGCCTCATGCTCCTGCCTCCCGTGGCCGGCTGCGATGCGGCGGAGGCCTCACCGCCCCCTACTACTCCCACCGCTGGCCAGGCCATCCCTCTACTCACCCACACCCTGTTATTCTCGGCGACGCAGCCTCACACCGCAGCGAACCAGTGAACCTCGTACTTTCACTGCGTGGGCATCCACTCCGCGCCTTCCTCGGCTCCGCGTCGTCCCTTCCTAGGCCTCGCTGTCGTCCACTGCCCTGGTGCTCTCGGCGCGGCGTGGTCAACATGGTCAAGGAATGGCTTCCATTGGACGTGGACTGTACGTGGAGAGGCTGACAGCTGGGTTCACGACCGCAGCAAGGAAGTGTCTCCTTATTACGTGCAAAATAATTATTCCTCCACATGACAGTGGGGACCCACTGGACGGGCCACCGTATTTCGTGAAAAAAACGTTTGCCCCTGACTGCTGGGACCCACTAGCTACATCTTCGCACGCAAGGAAGTGCGTCCGGGCAAAAAAAATTGATTCGCCCCCTGACTGCTGGGACCCACCAGCTACATCTTCGCAGGCAAGGAAGTGCCTGACAGTCGGGACCCACCTGGTCGAAGCGTACATAGCGTTGTCATTCTGGTCGCGAACGTGTACGTACATATATACTGGTGGATGTAGAGGCGCGCACGTGTCGTAGTAGAGGCGCATATGTGTCGTAGTAGAGGCGCACACGTAGCATGTACACGTACGTACAACGGCCAGAGTGCAAGAAAAAAAATACAGCCACGTATGTGTACATACGGGTGGAGTCTCGAACGCCTACTCGCGCATACGTACGGCCAGGGCTCGTGTACATGGCTGGGTCGGAACGAAGAAAAATCATCGTCGTCGTGTTCATGGGGAGGCAATGGAATGCGTCGTGTTCATGAGGCAACAGAATGCGTCGTGTTCATCGGGAGGCAACGGAATGCGTGGGAGACAACCGGCTGGGTCGGAACGGAATGCATGGTCATGTTCATCGGGAGGGCTTGTGTAACGCCCCCGATGCGGCTATATCTCCCACGTGTCGAAGCACGACTTAGAGGCATAACCGCATTGAAAGCAATGTCGCAAGTGAGGTAATCTTCACACAACCGATGTAATACATAAGGGAAAGAGATACATAGTTGGCTTACAGTCGCCACTTCACACAGTACATAAATAAACATCCATAATTCAGAGTACACTCAAGGTCCGACTACGGAACCAAAATAAAAGAAGATACCCCAACAGCTACACAGATCCCCGATCGTCCCAACTGGGCACCACTACTGATCATCAGGAAAAGACACATAGTAACGACCACGCCTCATCGAACTCCCACTTGAGCTCGGTTCGTCACCGCACCGCATCGCCGGCACTGCAACTGTTTTGGTAGAATCTGTGAGTCACGGGACTCAGCAATCTCACACCAGCGAGATCAAGACTATTTAAGCTTATAGGAAGGACAGAGTTGTAAGGTGGAGCTGCTGCAAGCGACTAGCATATATGGTGGCTACATCGCAAAAGAGAGCGAGAAGAGGAGCAAAGCACGGTCGTGAAGCTAGTAGCGATCAAGAAGTGATCCTGAACTACTTACGCCGACATAACTCCAACATCGTGTTCACTTCCCGGACTCCGAGAAGAGACCATCACGGTTACACACGCGTTGATGTGTATTTTATTTAAGGTCAACTTCGGTTTTCTACAACCGACATTAACAAATTCCCATCTGCCTCATAACCGCGGGCACGGCTTTCAAAGATATTACCCTGCAGGGTGTCCCAACTTAGCCCATTATAAGCTCTCACGGTCAACGAAGGATATTCCTTCTACCGAAGACCCGATCAATCTCGGAATCCTGGACTACAAGACATTTCGACAAAGAATAAAACAAGACCAGCAAAGCCGCCCGAATGTGCCGACAAATCCCGATAGGAGCTGCACATATCTCGTTCTCTGGGCACACCGGATGAGCAGTCCGCATAATTAAAACCAGACCTCAAGTTTCCTTGAGGGGGCGCCAAAGCACTCTAGTTTGGGCCAGCACTCGAAGGAGCACCGTCCGGGGTTAAAATAAAGATGACCCTCGGGCTCGCGAAAACCGGGGAAAAAGGCTTAGGCGGCAAATGGTAAAACCAAAGTTGGGCCTTGCCGGACGAGTCTTATTCAAAGCGAACTGTCAAGGGGGTCCCATAAATCACCCAACCGTAAGGAACGCGAAATCAAGGAACATAACACCGGTATGACGGAGGCTAGGGTGGCAAGAGTGGAACAAAACACCAGGCATAAGGCTGAGCCTTCCACCCTTTACCAAGTATATAGATGCATTAATTATAGCAGATATATATTGTGATATCCCCAATAAGTAAACATGTTCCAAAAAGGAACAACATCTCCATGTTCCAACAAGGAACAAACTTCAGCTTCACCTGCAACTAGCAACGCTATAAGAGGGGCTGAGCAAAACGGTAACATAGCCAATCAACGGTTTGCTAGGAAAGGATGGTTAGGGGCTGACATGGCAATATGGGTGGCATGATATAGCAAGTGGTAGGCATCGTGGCATAGGCATAGCAAAAGAGCGAGCAACTAGCATAGCAAAGATAGAAGTGATTTCGAGGGTATGGTCATCTTGCCCGCAATGTTCTCGAGTTGTCGAAAGCTTGATCCTCGTAAGCGTTCTCAACAGGTTCCTCGCTCACGTATTCGCCTCCGGCTCTACCCAAAGCAAGAACACAAACAAAGGAACCACAATAAATCACGGTGCAATGCACAATCAACATGATGCAAAACTTGACATTATATGCGAGATGTGATATGCAATGCGATGCGCTCGGAAGGAAAATGATGAACCAGGCATCAACTTGGAAAACCAAGTATGCTGCTGAAAGATGAGATGATTTCGTTGAAATCGATATAAAGATCACCGAATCGGATGCACGGTTTGCAAATGACAAGCAAAACAAGAATGGCACAAATCTGCCATTAACAGTATGATGCCACTTAGCAAGCAACAAGAAATTAAGCTACTGCACCCAAACGTACCAACAAAGTAAATGGCAGTGATCTACTCAACATGCTTGACAAAAGATGAACACTGAGCTACGGCTAGTTCACCTCATAACAGGTTCAAACAAGCATGGCAAATGTGCACAAAATATCAGGCTGGACATGGCAAAAACAGCATCAGGTAGCAATGTTCAGAGCAAGAAAACTACATGCTACAGGAACTTATAATAGCAAAACAAGGCATGGCATGAATCTACTCAAAGCATAGAACAAAAGTCCCTTACTGACCATAAGCCAAAAAGGATCAGAAAATGTAGTAACACCCATGTCAATATCGCAAGTTTCGTTAATGATTCAGCAACATGGCATGTCAAAACAGATAACAAGTAGGCATGTTTAAGAGCTCGATGCACTCACTACAGAGCCTTTCATGATAAACTAAGCATACATACTTCAAGAAGACATGGCATAGAAGATATACATGGCAAGAACAACATCATAGCATATACGGATCAACCACAACAACCTTGGCAAAATTGAATAACATGTAAACAATCTGCCAGAAACATTTGATAGCAAAAGTAGAGCTCGATTGACTCAAGCTATGGCACTCCATAATTGCAAACAAAGGCATGGATGGATAGAGCATAACCACATGTTCAAACATCCTTACTGAAGTATCTCAAAATATGCATGGATCTCTCGGTAGCATCAAGTTAACATGGCATCAAAATATCAAGAAACAGAGCTGAAATCAGCAACATCAGACACCTACTTTGCATGCTTGTGCTAGTCACCACATAGATCACAAAAATACATGGCATACACCCCTGGAAAGACGGCATGGCATATTACAAAACACATGTAGGACTCAAATTCATAGGGTGCACACATCAATCATAGCAAAAATAACAAAGAGCATGTTCATTAAGAAATGAAACTAACATCACATAGCCCTCTTCCAACAGCATTTCGGGCATCAAGATGAGCTCAAATGAAAATGATGCAATGAGATGAAATGATCTACTCTTCGAGGCGAACATTTTGATATATTATACGCAAAAATGGAGCTACAGATGCAAAGTTATGCTACGAGAAATTGCCACAAAATATTCACAAGATTAAAAACTTGGAAGAATTTAGAGGGGGGAAGAAGTCAACGGAGATAGATCGATCGGGCCGGATCCGATCGAGGGCGGCGGCGCGCGCTCCTCCGGTGGCCGGTCCGGCGAGGGCACCGTGGCCGGAGCGAGGGCGCGCCGACGAGGGAGAGGAGGCGGGCGGGCGGCGAGGGCCGTGGCGACCAAGCGAGGCGGCTGCGGTGGTGGCCCGAGACGGCGACGGCGCCGCCGGGCGAGGGCAGGGGCGGGCGGCCGGTCGGGCGGGCGGCGGCGGGGCCTCGAGGCGCTGGTTTCGGTCGCGCCACGGCGAAGCGGGCGGCGGCGACCGGGCCGGGAGGCGGCGATGCGGGCTCGCTGGCCTCCGTGGGCTCCGCGGCCGCGGGCGGCGGGCGGCGGCGGCGTACGGGCGCGCGCTGCCACTGCTGCGGGGCGGCGGCGACAGGTCCGCGCGATCGGACGTGTCCGGCGCATGGAGGAGGAAGACTAGGGTTTCGGGAGGAAGAAGACCGGATTTGGACGGGAGGTGTTTAAATAGGCATAGAGGGAGCTAGGAGAGTCCAAATGAGGTGTAGTTTTACCACACGATCGTGATCGAACGACGGAGAGCATGGAGGTGACTTAGATGGGTTATTGGACTATTTTGAAGGGTGTTTGGCTGCAACTTAAAAGAGGCCTTTATGAGTGCGGTTAACCGTTGAGTACCAAACGAGCTCCAAATGACCCGAACTTGACCGGTGGTCTACGGTGGTATACCAAAGCCACTTGACAAACCTCGTCCATTCCGAGAAGGTTTAGTACCCGCCACGGAAAAACGTAAAAGGGGCCGCGGGGAGATAGGAGTGCCGGATTGCAAAACGGACAACGGGAAAAATGCTCGGAAATATGAGACGAACACGTATGCAAATGCGATGCACATGATGACAAGATGTAAAATGCATGACATGGACAGTATGCAAAATGAAGAAAAACCCAACCACGGAGGGAATATCATATCACAATGCCGAAAATGGCAAGAGTTGGAGTTACAAATATGGAAAGTTACTTCCGGGGTGTTACAGCTTGGACGGAACAGGCAATGGAAACGAGGCCTGGTGTACCGCAGAATGGAGGAAACGGCTTTCTGTTCGACTGGCCACGTTCGAAACGGGATCCTGTTCATCGGGAGGGGTCTGGTGTACGGCTAAACGGACGAAACAGACCTCCTACGGTCGAAATGGGGGTCCTATTTATCGGGAGGGGTGTGGCGTACCGCAAAACGGATGAAACAGACCTCCTACGGTCGAAACGGGGGTCCTGTTGATCGGGAGGGGTGTGGCGTACCGCAAAACGGAGGAAATGGACCTCCTGCGGTCGAAACGGGGGTCCTGTTGATCGGGAGGGGTGTGGCGTACCGCAAAACGGACCTCCTACGGTCGAAACAGGGGTCTTGTTCAGCGGGAGGGTTGTAGCGTACCGCAAAACGGGACTCCACGAGATACTGTTCATCTCCACTGTCGACCTCCTCCAGCCTCCACGTGCTACCGTCAACCTCCTCCACCTCCACGGGCTCCTGCTCATCCAGCCTCCACCGCGCCACTCCACGGCCACTTGCTCAACCACCCTCCATCGCTCATCGCTCATCCAGCCCTCCACACCACGGGTCATGTTTAACCACCCTCCACGGGCACCCTCCACCGCTCATCGCTCATCCAGCCCTCCACACCACGGGTCATGTTCAACCACCCTCCACGGCACCCTCCATCGCTCATCGCTCATCCAGCCCTCTACCACACCACGGGTCTTGTTCATCCAGAGGCAATGCCACCGCCACTGCTCATACAACCCCCCGCAATGCTCACTGCTCATCCTAGAGGCAGATCGATCGGCTTCGCTTAGCAGCAGAGCGAAGAATCGCCGATCAGCTTCGCTAACAGCCATCGATTGATCGCCGGGTTCAAGAACGTAGCTGCAGTGCAATCGCCGGGTTCGATTAGAGCCCAACGCCTCGCTTCGGGTTCGATTAGAGCCAACGCCTCGTACACGCGCAGCGTCGTGTCGAGAGAACGCGATCGCCGCCCCGACCTCCCACCGTAACCGAACTCCCGAAATTTTCCTCGCCTCGCTTCTACCACGGTTTTTTTCGTCATGGACGGCCCAAAGAATGTCATGCAGCTGCGTCTCCGGCCCGCCTAGGACGAAAAGCCCATTTTCTGTCATGATTTTTTGTCATAGAAGTAGGAGCCCACCACATCTATGATGATACCGGGTTTTGTCACAATTATCGTCATAGAAGTGTCATATGTATGACAGAAAAAAAAAATTGTTCGGCCCAAAATGTCACGGATGTGTCTTTTTTTGTAGTGTAGGTACATGTCATCGCCATTAGCCCCAGAATGGATTGAGGTCCGAGTGAAGTAGGGTTGAAGTTGGCTCCGACTCGATTCCATGTTTCGAAGGCATTTTACTGGAGTCTGGAAATCATGTTAAAGCTTGAACCTCGTTTCAATTGCCTTGATCAATTCAGAGGTCGTCGAGTGAACTATGGTGATAATCTTCAAGTGTTGTTATGGTGCAAAATCTTCGGCGTGATTGGTTGCTCTACAGTTCCCAGATCTCATGGGATTTGAAATTTTAGAGAAGCGCGTGGGACGGAGCATGCCGCAGTAATCGGAGCGGGTAGACAGGGGCGCCTCGATCCTCGCGCCACCTTTTTCACCACGTATCTGGTGTATGATTGTTGCGGGGTATGACATGATTGCTCAGGCCCACGGTTCAGCCACTTGGAAGCAGGCCCATAAAAGGCGTGAGGCCGATGCAATGCACAGTGCGCCTCCTTCAATCTCTTCTTCCTCTTCTTCTCCACCGCGTCTTCCTCTGTTCTCTATGGCTCCGCTCGGGTTGTGCGCATCCCGTCGCCATGGTGAAGGACAAGACGGCGGCCTTGGAGCGCGCGAAGAAGGTGACAGGAGCTGTGAAAGGGAAGAAGACGGCTTGGGGGCCGTCGTCGAGGTCCGATGTGCCGCCGGGTTGGATCCAGGGGGACTGGATCCGCTCCACCGTCGAGCGGGAAGATCTGGAGAGGCTCGCTAAGGATGACATGATTGCCATTGGATCTTGGAGGTTGCCGAAGGGGGAATCTGAGCCTTAGTCGTGCGAGGGTGAGCATGTCCTCCTCACCACCCATGTCGACCGAGGTCTTTCTCTCCCCCCGTGATACGTCCATTTTGCATCATGCTTTTATATCGATATTTATTACATTATGGGCTGTTATTACACATTATGTCACAATACTTCTGCCTTTTCTCTCTTATTTTACAAGGTTTACATGAAGAGGTAGAATGCCAAAATCGAATTCAGGCTGGAAAAGGAGCAAATATTAGAGACCTATTCTCGCACAACTCCAAAAGTCCTCAAACTCCACGAAAGTCAGTTTTGGAATATATTAAAAATATTGCATGAAGAAAGCACCAGAGGGGGGGCACCCACTGTCCACGTGGGTGGCTGGCGCGCCCTACCCTCTGGGCGCGCCCCCTGCCTCGTGGGCCACCTGGAAGTCCCCCGATGCTCAACTTCTGGTATAAGGTGTCTCTTGCCCTGGAAAAAAATCAGAAGGAAACTTTCGGGACGAAGCGCCGCCATCTTGAGGCGGAACCGAACCAATCTAGGGCTCCGGCGGGGCTGTTCTGCCGGGGAAACATCCCTTCGGGAGGGGGAAATCGTCACCATCATCATCACCATCGATCCTCTCATCGGGAGGGGGTCAATCTCCATCAACATCTTCACCAGCACCATCTCCACTCAAACCCTAGTTCATCTCTTGTATCCGATCTTTGTCTCAAAACCTCAGATTGGTACCTGTGGGTTGCTTGTAGTGTTGATTACTCCTTGTAGTTGATGCTAGTTGGTTTATTCGGCGGAAGATTATATGTTCAGATCCTTTATGCACATTAATACCCCTCTGATTATGAACATGAATATGATTTGTGAGTAGTTACGTTTGTTCCTAAGGACATGGGAGAAGTCTTGTTATAAGTAGTCATGTGAATTTGGTATTCGTTCGATATTTTGATGAGATGTTTGTTGTCTTTCCTCTAGTGGTGTTATGTGAACATTGACTACATGACACTTCACCATTGTTTAGGCCTAGGGGAAGGCATTGGGAAGTAATAAGTAGATGATGGGTTGCTAGAGTGACAGAAGCTTAAACCCTAGTTTATGCATTGCTTCATAAGGGGCTGATTTGGATCCATATGTTTCATGCTATGGTCAGGTTTACCTTAATTCTTCTTCTGTAGTTGCGGATGCTTGCGAGGGGGGTTAATCATAAGTGCGATGCTTGTCCAAGGAAGGGCAGTACCCAAGCACCGGTCCACCCACATATCGAATTATCAAAGTAACGAATGCGAATCATATGAGCATGATCAAAACTAGCTTGACGATAATTCCCGTGTGTCCTTGGGAGCGCTTTCCTTTATATAAGAGTTTGTCCTGGCTTGTCCTTTGCTACAAAAAGTATTGGGCCACCTTGCTGCACTTTGTTTACTTTTTTACTTGTTACCCGTTACGAATTACCTTATCACAAAACTATCTGTTACCGATAATTCAAGTGCTTGCGGAGAATACCTTACTGAAAATTGCTTGTCATTTCCTTGTGGTCCTCGTTGGGTTCGACACTCTTACTTATCGAAAGGACTATGATAGATCCCCTATACTTGTGGTTCATCAAGACTCTTTTCTGGCGCCGATGCCGGGGAGTGAAGCGCCTTTGGTAGGTGGAATTTGGTAAGGAAAAATTTATATAGTGTGCTGAAATTTACTGTCACTTGTTACTATGGAAGATAATCTTTAAGGGGATTGTTTGGGGTATCTTAACCCCGACCGGTATAGCAAAAAGTTGCTCCTCAACCTACTGAACCTACTAAAAATTTTTACTTTGAAATTCCTTCGGGTATGATAAAGAAACTGCTAGCTAATCTTTTTACAGGAGATGGAACATTACTTCCTGATATGCACCTAATCCATGTGGATGAAGTTTGTGGATTATTTAAGCTTGCAGGTATGCCTGAGGATGTTATCAAGAAGAAGGTCTTCCCTTTATCTTTGAAGGGAAAGACATTGACATGGTTTAGGCTATGTGATGATATTGGATCATGGAACTACAACCGATTAAAATTGGAATTTCATCAGAAGTTTTATCCTATGCATCTGGTTCATCGTGATCGTAATTATATATATAATTTTTGGCCTATCGAAGGAGAAAGTATCACTCAAGCTTGGGGGAGTCTTAAGTCAATCTTATATTCATGCCCCAATCATGAGCTCTCAAGAGAAATTATTATTCAAAAAATTTATGCTCGGCTTTCTCTCAATAATCGCTCCATGCTCAATACTTATTGTACTGGTTCTTTTATGATGAGACTATTGAATTCATATGGGATTTATTGGAAAGAATTAAATGCAACTCTAAATATTGGGAACTTGACGAAGGTAAGGAGTCAGGTATAACACCTAAGTTTGATTGTGTTAAATCTTTTATGGATACATATGCTTTTCATGAGTTTAGCACTAAATATGTACTTGACTCTGAGATAGTAGCTTCTTTCTGTTAATCATTTGCTACTCATCTTGATCTCCCTAAGGAGAAGTGGTTTAAATATCATCCTCCCATTGAAGTAAAAGTAGTTGAACCTATTAAAGTTGAATAAAATACTATCACTTATAATGTTGATCCTATTATTCCTACCTCTTATATTGAGAAACTACCTTTCCCTATTAGAATAAAGGATCATGCTAAAGCTTCAACTGTGGTTGGTAAGAGTAATGCTAGAACACCTACACCCCCTGAGCAAATTAAAGTTGAACCTGGTATTACTATGGTTAAAGATCTCTTGGTCGATAATATTGATGTGCATGTTATTTACTTCTGTAATGAAGCTGCTAGAATTGCTAGACCCGATACTAAAAATAAACATAGACTTGTTGTAGGCATGCCTCTTGTTTCTGTTAAAATAGGAGATCATTGCTATCATGGCTTATGTGATATGGGTGCTAGCGCGAGTGCAATACCTCATTCCTTATACGAAGAAATTATGCATGATATTGCACCTGCTGAGATAGAAGATATTGTTGTTACAATTAAGCTTGCCAATAGAGATACTATTTCATCAGTTGGGATTGTTAGAGATGTTGAAGTCTTGTGTGGGAAAGTTAAATATCCTACTGATTTTCTTGTTCTTGCTTCCCCACAAGATGACTTTTATCACATTATATTTGGTAGACCCTTCTTTAATAATGTTAATGCTAAGATAGACCGCGAAAAGGATATTGTTGCTGTTGGTTTAGGGGATATATCTCATGATTTTAATTTTGCTAAATTTCGTAGACAACCCCATGATCAAGAATTTCCTAGTAAAGATGAAATTATTGGTCTTGCTTCTATTGCCATGCCTCCTAATGATCCTTTAGAACAATATTTGCTAGACCATGAAAATGATATGTTTATGAATGAAAGAAGGGAAATAGATGAAGTATTCTTTAAACAGGGACCTATTTTAAAACGCAACTTGCCTGTTGAAATTCTAGGGGATCATGTGGTCGTGGTTTTGTCATGGCAGATGTCCTCGTGAAAGGACTTAGTCGTGGAGCCATCGCTACGGGTTAGCTTAAAGGGGTTAAAGCGGACAAGGGACGCAAGAGAGTTTTATACTAGTTCAGCCCCTTACGATGAAGGTAAATGCCTACGTCTAGTTGTGATGGAATTACTGGGGTTTCAATGACCAGGGAGCGAATACGCTTTGCCTGAGTCTCGAGTTGTCGTCTGTTGTTTTTAAACCGCCGCCGGGTCGTCCCCTTATATACATGGGTTGACGCCCGTCGGTTTACATAACCCCGAGGCCGGCTTATAAACGTGTCCGGCTCGGTCTCTGCTCTTTCTATCTTACAACACAAGCATACATATGAATACAGGTTTATGTCTACAGGCCTTAAACCGGCTTTGGGCCCTGGGCCTTCGTCAAGCGTCTCCATCTGTCTTCATGGGCTTCAAATATAATGGACTACTTATGCGGTTAACCCGGCCTTTCCTGGCCGGTTTACACCCAATGGTAATATCCCCAATATTAGGCCCCAGACTGATTTGAACTGGTTCATGTCAGTCCTGAACACTTAAGAAAATTTCTTCTTCAATATCTTCACATAATCTGTAAACCGCCGTGACGTCACTTTCCAGGACCAAGGTAAACCGCCATGACATCATATGTTATTTAAAACTGCATATAACCCATCCTCATTAATGAGCCTCCGACAATCGAGGCGACGGCTCCGCCTTATATCCAAATTTCTGGCTCCTCGATTTTCGCGCCTGACGCTTATCTTTTGCCTTTATAAATAGGGCCAGGGGGTCTTTCCATTTCCCCTGTACCTCTTCGTCTCATCCTCTTCCTTGTGCTGCCCGACCTTTGGAGCTCCGCCGCCACCGTCGACCGTCGCTTCTACCTCAACTCCGGCCGCTGCATCACCCTGAACGTACCAGAGAATCGCGGTGCTTCTCCGTTCTTCCATCAGCATCGATAAGCTCTCTGTTCTTTCGCCATAGATCTGTCTCTAGGGTTTCAGTGTTCCTCGGTATTCGTCAGTGTTCGTCGGTGTTCGTCGTTTGTGTAATAGCTCTTTGATTCAAACCTGGATATTTATTCTGTATAGTGATAGCCGTAGCCTTTCTTTCCATCCATGCATCCCGTTTAAGTAGAAGATCCCATCTGAACCTTCATCAACTGTTTCGGTACTAATATTTAGGTCTGAATATATCTTCCTTTTCTGACATGCGGTATATCCAAATTATAATGCCAACATGTGAAACCTGTTTTTCCTTCACTTATGCATCTTTGGACTTGTATCTTCAATATCAGATTAGGCGGTTAACTCCTTAGAAAAAGGACGGCCCGGTAGATATCATTAGTCCCCTTGTTGAACCGCCAATGCACTTCACCATTATACTGTCTCCATCAGTAAACTCCGGTTTACGAACAACCAAACTCCGGTTTAATAATATGCTTGCACCCTTATATTGCTGTATAGTTGTCCACTATAAATCTTAAACCGGCAACAATAATGTTTCAGATTTTCATTGCCATGGCCAAGCAAGTATATGAATGCAATTGGGCTCCTTCTCGAGTGACTGAAGAACAATTAAACAACTGCGTTAAAACGAGCGTTTTAGCGAAGAAAGATGTCATCCACTGGAGGGTCCCTGGCTCGGAAAATCCTCCTGCCCCCAAGGACGGAGAGGTAGTCGTGTTTGTTGACCATCTGGGTCGAGGTTTCAGCCCTCCTGGTTCAAATTTTTTCCAAGATGTACTAGCCAATTTTCAGCTGCGCCCTCAAGACATTAATACGTCTCCAACGTATCTATAATTTTTGATTGCTCCATGCTATATTATCTACTGTTTTGGGCAATATTGGGCTTTATTATCCACTTTTATATTATTTTTGGGACTAACCTATTAACTGGAGGCCCAGCCCAGATTTGCTGTTTTATGCTTATTTCAAGGATTTCGAGGAAAAGGAATATCAAACGGAGTCAAAACGGAACGAAATCAACTGGAGAAGTTATTTTGGAAGGAAAGTAACCCAGGGAACTTGGAGTGCACGTCAGGGAGATACGGGCTGCCCACGAGGGTGGGGGCGCGCCTGCCTCGTGGGGCCCCCTGTAGCTCCACCGACGCATTCTTTCACCCATATATACCTACGCACTTAAAACTTCCGAACAGAAGATAGATCGAGTTCCGCCGCCGCAAGCCTTTGTAGACACCAAAACCTCTCAGAGCCCGCTCAAGACTTCACGGAGGGGGAACCCATCACCGGTGGCCATCTTCATCATCCGACGCTATCCATGATGAGGAGGGAGTAGTTCACCCTCGGGGCTGAGGGTATGTACCAGTAGCTATGTGTTTGATCTCTCTCTCGTGTTCTTGATTTGGCACGATCTTGATGTATCGCGAGCTTTGCTATTATAGTTGGATCTTATGTTTCTTCTCCCCCTCTACTCTCTTGTTATGAATTGAGTTTCCCCTTTTGAAGTTATCTTATCGGATTGAGTCTTTTATGAGAACACTTGATGTATGTCTTGCCGTGCTTATCTGTGGTGACAATGGGATATCATGTGCCACTTGATGTATGTTTTGGTGACCAACTTGCGGGTTCCGCCCATGAACCTATGCATAGGGGTTGGCACACGTTCTTGATTCTCCGGTAGAAACTTTGGGGCACTCTTTGAAGTACTTTTATGTTGGTTGGATGAATCTGAGATTGTGTGATGCATATTGTATAATCATGCCCACAGATACTTGAGGTGACAATGGAGTATCTAGGTGACATTAGGGTTTTGGTTGATTTGTGTCTTAAGGTGTTATTCTAGTACGAACTCTTGAATAGATTGATCCGAAAGAATAATTTTGAGGTGGTTTCATACCCTACCATAATCTCTACGTTTGTTCTCCGCTATTAGTGTCTGTCGGTGTCAAAACCGGTGGATCTCGGGTAGGGGGTCCCGAACTGTGCGTCTAGGCGGATGGTAACAGGAGACAAGGGACACGATGTTTTTACCCAGGTTCGGGCCCTCTCGATGGAGGTAAAACCCTACTCCTGCTTGATTAATATTGATGATACGGGTAGTACAAGAGTAGATCTACCACGAGATCAGAGAGGCTAAACCCTAGAAGCTAGCCTATGGTATGATTGTTGTTCGTCCTACGGACTAAAACCCTCCGGTTTATATAGACACCGGAGAGGGTTAGGGTTACACAGAGTCGGTTACAATGGTAGGAGATCTACATATCCGTATTGCCAAGCTTGCCTTCCACGCCAAGGAAAGTCCCATCCGGACACGGGACGAAGTCTTCAATCTTGTGTCTTCATAGTCCAGGAGTCTGGCCGAAGGTTATAGTTCGGCTACCCGGACACCCCCTAATCCGGGACTCTCTCAGTAGCCCCCGAACCAGGCGTCAATGACGATGAGTCCGGCGCGCAGATTTGTCTTCGGCATTGCAAGGCGGGTTCTTCTCCAAATTCCATATACTTGTTGAATAGTGTCTGACTTCTGGTGAATGTTGCGCTCCTTGGCTTCTACGCCCAATAATGGCCATCTTCCACGTGTCAAACGAATGTGAAAAGCCAGGGTGTTTTTTCATTTACCCTGCTAGCTGCGCAAATGAGCTGCCTATAAAAGAGACGAGGATTTAGATCCGAATCACACCATCTTCCCTTCGCGAGCATTCATCGGAGCGCATCCGGCTGAGATCCATTCCATCATGGCCACCGACGCAGCTCCTCCTCTCGCCTCCCAGCCCTCACACGGAGATTGGGAGAGATGTCTGCCCCGCACAGCGAGCTAGTGACGCCCAAGCCAAGGGTTTCTCCCCCAGCCTACATGGTCCCGGTTCGAGCTGGCTTGCCACCTATAATGGTGGAGAGCAGCGGAGAGCATCCCCAATCCCTCCAAGGAGAGCGGGTATGCCTTGTCCCTTATTTGATAAGAGGGCTCAATTTCCAATTCATCCGCTTTCTCCTGGGCTCCCGAGTTCTATGGCCTCCAGCTTGCACAACCCACGCCTGCCTCCAAGTTGCATATTGCGGGCTTCGTAGCCCTTTGCGATCTGTTTTTGGGCATTGAGGCTCATTTCGCGCTGTGGAAGAAGCTGTTCTGCCTTGTGCCCCGTTCTCAGGAGGGGTCGATATATCAAGTGGGCGGAGCCGAACTATGGCGCATCGCCGGGACCGGATATCTATCCGGAACCCCAAAGAAGGCGTCCGAAGACTGGCCTTTAGAATGGTTTTATATAGAAGATGTCCCCCTGCCGGACCCTGTTCGGATCGGCCTCCCTGAGTTCAATAATGCTCCTTTGAAGAAGCGCCTAAGTTGGCGTCCATGGAGCCCTCAGAAGGAAAATGACAAGGATGTCCTTTACCTGATGAGCCGGATAAGGTTGTTAGCTCATTCCAGACTGACCATGATCGAGGTCATGGTCACATGCATTATCCGGGGGGTGCAGCCGCTTCAGTATAGAGGCCACCCCATGTGGGATTTCAACGGGGAGGATGATGCCACCCGCTGCGGCCGTAAGGGGCCGGGATCGGTTGCCGCTCTGACGAAGATCTTGTCCGCATTGTACAAGGGAGAAAATGAGGAATTTCTCCGCGTCAATCCAAAGGGCGGATTTTCTATGTACAATCCCCCAAACTGGGTAAGAGGACACTTCTTTTTGCCCATCTGTTCCATATTCCCGTGGTTAAGTATCTCATCTTGTGATTTCGACGCAGGAATTGCGTCGGGCCGTAAAGGATATAAACAGCCCTCCTCCACAACCCGAGGATCCGGAACGGTCCCTCGATCCGGCCTCCCAAGAGGATCCGGACATATCCGTGGAGCTGATCGATGGTGTATTTTATCAATTGAGCAAGGACAATGCCTTGGTGGCCATTACGGCCGATTATCCCGGACTGCTTCCAGCCTCACAAGTAACCGAGACCGGAGTCCCAGTACTTTTAAAATGATCCATCCGTGCTCATTTTTTATCACCGTATACCAATGGTGTTTTTACAGGGGAAGTCCTTGAGGCGGAAGGCCGAGCCTGCGGTGGCTAGCCAACAAGGGGCAGCAAGGCCCAGCAGGCTGAAAAGAAGTGCGGTCCGGACTGAGACGCCGGCACAACGGTATGGCGTGTCATCTTATTCCCAGGTTTTATTCCCTCAAGGCATACTAACGCTCGTGCTCTCTTCAGGAAAAAGAGTGCTCGCCAGACTATATCCGGAGAGGCTACCAATCGCGCCACCACCAGCCAGGCTCCAAGGCCGGGTCCGGAAGCGGAGGCGAACACGAGGCGCACACCGGACGCTCCTCCGACAGAGGATGCGGACGGGCTGTCTGCCACCAATTCCAAGGTGGAGAGTGCCATGAACCACAGGCGTCACCGGACAGTTCTTCGTGACGCTTGTTTCTCCCAAGAGGCATTGGACGCCTTCACTTGGATATGCACTCCGTGCGCCAAAATGGTCTAGCCAGAGCTACGAAGCAAAGATGTGAAAGACATACGGGTGAGAAAATTTGATGATTATATATGTCAAGAGTCTCTTAGACTTGAAACAGTTAGAATAACTAATTTAAGGATCATTTGTTATGCAGAATCTTACGTAAAAGAATACCCAACTGTCCTGTGAGCTGGAAGAGTGCAAAGCCCAACTTAAGGCCGACTAGCTGCATGGCAGGGAGGCCAAGGAGACCCCTCCGTAATATATGCTTCAAAGATAAGTATGTTGTGAAGTGCGGCGTGTGCAAATCGACAATAACATTGCAGATGGCGCCGGAGTAGATCCGGACAAGCAACAACTCTTGCGTCGGTTAAAGGCCGGCGAGAGCGTGCTTACGAGGGTGAGGCAGGAGAAGAATAATCTCCAATATGCCAACACCCAGCTGGGCGAGGAACTAAAGGATGTTCGTGCCCAGTTGTCGGACTCCGTTAAGGAGAATCGGCGGCTTCGACGCGGCATGTTTAGTAAGTGCTTGAACAAACTTTGAAAAAGAGTTCGGCGAGAAAGTCGACTAATAGAGTTATGTCTGTAGGTATGCTAACAGGTCGTCCTGCGGAGGAAATGCCCGGTTCTACGGGTGACCTTCTTCTCGAGCTTTATAAAGCGCACGAACGAAGTTCGACAGTGATGAAAGGCGCCGCCTGTGCCTTGTGGCTATCTGCCTCAATGCCCGAAGGCCTTGGAGAGCTTGCAGAGAAGCTTAAGGGAGCGCGGCGCTCCGATTATGGAAGATATCGGTTCGCCATCAAGGCGCCAGGAGGCTGGGCCATGGTGAAGACGCTGTACACGGTTGTTGACCCAAACCACATGGCCGAGGTCGGACCAGTGGGGCCCGATGGGAAGGAGGTCCTGTGAGCTTAGTGTACGCCAGGTAGAGTGGGTCATTAATATTCCCAACAGATCTGTAAACTAGACAGCTGTTGGATGGTATTGAAGAGGAATATACCCGAATAATTTGACTATGTAATTTAAGATGACATGTAAAATGCCTTCTAGCCGGATTGTAGATCGCTTGTCATGGTGGACCTTTTCGCTTCAACCTCGGGACCCGATAGTCCGAGTGTGTCCGAATACCCTCGCTATGTAAGAACCGGGCATGCGTGGAGACCAGGCGTAGGGGTCATTAGTGCTTGAAAGCATAAGTGCCCAACTAGTTATGTTATATTACATGGTTAGTAAGAAACATCTTCCAGGAGAATAGTTCGTTAAGGGTTCCTTTCTCAGGAGGCATGCCCTAAAGTGCATGTCCGACTGCGAAAAAGGTAAAAGCATCCGGGGCAGATAAATAAATAAGTGAGAAATCATCTTTAGTTCACCGAATCAATATTCCCTTAAGAATGCTAGCTGCCTCACCCACTGAGGTACACATCCGCTGACCCGGCAGAATAATCGCAGAGGTGCTCCTTTACCGCCTAGCCAATAATCGGGAACGAGGGGTAAGCATAGGAGCCAGGCAACCCAGCTTGGCCAAAACTTAAGTCATGTCGATGCATATAATGGTGAATAAAAGGTACATGCGGTAGTGTGACACATGTGTTGGGCATGAAGCCCGTATAAATAAGCTTCTGTTAAAGAAGCCCCCAGGTATAATGAGCGCGGATAGCGCGTCAATTACAAGGCGCGAACGAGCCCTTAAAGGCTGTAAGAGAAGGGGAGGGAGAAGGAGAGAAATATAAGACATCTAATGTGTAAAAAATAGATAGAGGAAGGAGACGAACACAGAGTCCGGCGCTAGGCGTAGAATCTCCGGAGACGGGTTGCGTTCCGTGGGTTTGGCTCGAGTCGGTTATCCGATGCATCTCGCAGACGGTACGCTCCACAAGTCAGGACTTGGTCAATAATAAAGGGACCTTCCCATTTGGGCTTGAGTTTCTCCTTTTTCTTGTCCGGCAGGCGTAGAACTAACTCGCCAACATTGTAAGTTTTGGCCCGTACTTCTCTGCTTTGATATCTTCGAGCCTGCTGTTGATAGAATGCGGAACGGGCTTTTGCCACGTCACGCTCCTCCTCCAAGGCGCCCAAACTGTCCTACCGATCGAGTTCGCTTCTTTCTTCGTATATGCGCACGCCGAGGTGAGTCATGAATTATGTCGCAGGCGTGGACTTCCTCTCGCAAAGATACCATAAAGAATGGTGTGAATTCGTGGTGCGATTCGGCGTGGTCCGCAGCCCCGTGAGTACGTAGTCGAGCTCCTCTACCCAAAGGCGTGTTAGATTCCTTGAGGGACCGCACTAATCTGGGTTTAATGCCGCCATAATTAGACCATTTGCTCGCCGACTTGACCGTTAGTTTGTGGGTGATAGATCAAGCATAGTCGAGCTTGATGCCCATGTTTTTGCACCAGTTTGACCTCGCCGGTCGTAAAGTTCGTGCTGCTATTAGTGATGATGTTGTGGGGACGCCAGAACGTGTAATGCACCCCTCGATATGAAGTCTATCACCGTCCGGATTCGCCGCCTTAACAGTGCTTGGCCTCTATCCATTTGGTGAATTTATCCACCATGACCAGTAGGTATTTTTGCTTGTGGGTTCCTCCTTTAAGGGGTCCAACCATGTCAAGCCCCTGCACCGTGAAGGGCCAGTGATGGGTATAGTTTGAGGGCGGTGGGTGGCATATGGCTTTGGTTAGCAAAGAGCTGGCAACCGACGATCATTGACTAAGTCCCGAGATCTGCCCGGCCATCGGCCAATAAAATCCTGTACGGAAGGCCTTGCTTACAAGGGCTCGGGCTGCGCGTGGTGCCCGCCGAGTCCGCAAGAATTTCAGCCAAAAGATTCCGCCTTCCTCTTCGGAGATACACCTTTGAAGGACTCGTGGTGCTTTTCTTATAAAGCTCTCCTCATGGACTTTATAGGCTTTAGATCGCCGCAATATGCAGCGTGCCTCGCTTTTGGTCCTCGGAAGTTCCTGCCTGGTTAGGTAGGCTAGGAATGGTTCTGTCCACGGAGCAATGACTGCCATTATTACGTAATGAGGATGTTACTTCGCTGGCGAGCCTCCCATTGTGTCGAATTTTCGTGCCGCAAGGCGGTTGGGTCCGGGCTGTTATTTCCGGATTCCCCTTCCCATAATATGGATGACTTGAATAGCCTTTCCAAGAAAATGTTGGGGGGGGGGACTGCATCGCACTTTGCGCCAATGCGTGCCAAGACGCTCGCTGCCCGATTGTTTTCCGGGCTATATGGTGAAATTCGAGCCCTCGAACCGAGCTGACATTTTAGGACGGCGCTATGATAAGCTGCCATTTTCGGATCCTTGGCATCAAAGTCTCCATTTATTTGGGATATCGCGAGGTTCAATCCTCGCACCTCTAGGCGTTGATGCCCATGGAGACCGCCATCCGGAGACCATGTAGAAGGGCCTCAGATTCGCTGCGTTGTTGGAGTCCGTATACATTATCTGAGTACGATTGAACTCAGTATCTCCTGTTGGGGATGTCGAACGATGCCAGCCCCTGCACCAGCCAACATTTTGGAGCCGTCAAGTGCATGATCTAGTTGGAATATGTGTCGACTTTTAGGGAGTTCGGCTTCATCCATTCGCCACGAAGTCGGCCAAAACTTGCGACTTAATAGCTCGCCGTGGCTTATAGGTTATGTCGAATGGGAGGAGCTCAATGGCCCATTTGGCAATCCGCCCGTCAAGTCCACGGTTGTTTATAATATCGCTAAGAGGTACTTCGAGGCTACTGTTATCGAACACTCTTGAAAGTAGTGTCACAGCTTCCGGATGCCATAAACACCGCAGATGCTATCTTTTGATAATGCGGGTACCGTGACTTGCATGGAGGAGGACAAGGGACACGAGTAAACTGGTTTTGAAGGGGAATTTGTGTCCGTCTGCTTCTCGCTCCACGACGAGCACCGCGCTTACAACTTGATAAGTTGCCGCAATGTATAATAGCATTGGTTCGCCGATGTTAGGCGCGGCCAGACCGGGTTTGTTTCAATATGGCTTTTATTTCTTTGAGTCTGGTCATATGCATCCGCCCACTCGAAGTGTTGGTGCGCCGGAGGAGGCGATAAAGGGTAATGCCTTTTCTCCTGTTGGAGATAAAGCGCTTAGAGCCGCCACGCATCCAAATCAACTTTTGTATTTGTTTGAGGTCCTTTGGGATATCCAATTGTGACAGAGCTCAGATCTTGGCTGGGTTTGCTTCAATTCCTCTACCGGATACAATGAAGCCCAAGAGCTTTCCGGCTGGTACACCGAAAACACATTTTTCCGGGTTAAGCTTGATGTCATATGCTCGGAGGTTATCGAATGTGAGCCTCAAGTCGTCTACTAGAGTTTCGACATGCTTGGTTTTGTCGACCACGCCATCTATGTATGCCTCCACCGTTTTGCCGATCTGGTTTGCCGACATGTCCGAATCATGCGCCGATATGTTGCGCCGGCGCTTTTGAGCCGAAGGGCATTGTGTTGAAGCGAATGGGTCGATGGGGTGATGAATGCCGCTGCGGCTTGGTCTGCTCTGCCATCTTAATTTGATGGTAGCCGGAGTATGCGACGAGGAAACACAATGAATCATGTCCTCATGGTAGCGCCGATAATTTGATCGATGCGGGGAGGGGAAGGATACTTTGGGCAAGCCTTGTTGAGGTCCTTGAAATCGAAGCATAGGCGCCAGGATTTGTCCTTCTTGGTACCATCACCAGTTTGCTAGCCAGTCCGGATGTTTTATATCTCCGATGAATCCGCCCTCGAGTTTGGCTAGCTCTCTCCCATGGCTTGTCTCTTAGGTTCGAGAAACGCCAAGAGCCTGCTTGATCTGGCTTGAATCCTTTTAGGATATTTAGGATGTGCTCGGCCAGCGGCATGGGATTCCCCGCATGTCCGAGGGTGCCAGCAAAATGTCCCAATTTTCGCAGAGGAATTCTCGTAGTGCAGCGCCTACATCAGGGTTTAATTGCGCCCGATGGAGGCCGTTTTGTAGGGTCCGTTGGATGGACTTGGAATTTGACTATTTCGTCCGCGGTTTAAAGGAGGTGGACTTGGATCTTTTATCGAGTATCACGTCGTCCTGTTCACCGTGGATCGCAGCGCAGCGGTTCCTCGGCCGCTAGGGCTTTGGATAGTGTCTCAAGGGCCAGCGGGCTGTCTTATTTTCGGCGCGGAGTGCTATGTCCGGGCCACTAGCAAGAGTGATGATTCCGCTGGGCCCGGCATTTTGAGCTTCATGTACCCGTAATGAGGTATAGCTTGAAAATTGTGAATGCCTCTCGCCCTAATAGAGCGTGATATCCGCTGCTGAACGGGCCACTTGGAACGTGACCTCCTCGGACCTATAATTATCCGGGCGTGTCAACACCACATCCAAGGTGATTTTTCCAGACAAAGACGCTTCCCGATCGGGATTATTCCTCTAAAGGTTGTGCTGCTTCGCTCAATGCGGCTCCAGTTTATTTCCATTTTTCAAGGGTTTCTCATAAATGAGGTTCAATCCATCGCCACCGCCCATGAGTACTTTGGTAAGGCGAAGTCAGCCCACCGTTGGACCGAGGACCAATGCGGCCGGAGCTCGGGCTGTTCGAATTTAAGTTCATCAATCGGCATTAAAGGTAATAGCCGTAACTCCATGGGTTTATTGTTGCTACTTGGTAGACTTCGCAAGGCTGCGGAGTGTTCGCTTCCGCATATTATTTGATGTGAAAGTCTCAAACTGTTAATACCGTGATCGGTATCCCCGGGCTGGTGCTCGTGGATTCGGAGTTAGAAGCTCTTCGCCACTTTTGGCCACCGCCGAGTATCCAACATGCTCTAAGGCTATGAGTTGGTGCGGCGCCCTCGTACTATGAATTTTATAGGGTCCATTGAGCCATCCTCCAAAGACGTTTCCATGCCCTATAGAGGGTTTTGCTTTTTGGTGCTTAACCCAGGTGCCTGGCGATAATGCACCCTTTTATTTCAGACTGGGGTTGTATTCAGGGCCGGATTGTCCCAAAATTTTATTTCGGTTTTCCAGGCGCTTTCCATCGCACAGTACTTTCGTACTATAGTCACCAACTGAGCGAAGCGTGTAATTTCACGGCGACTTATGGCGTTGAGGATTCCCTTGTCCGTGCAATTATTGCAGAAGAATGAGATCGCGTCCTCCTCACGGCAGTCCTTTATCCTGTTCATGACCAGGAGGAATCTGGCCCAGTAATGGTGTACTGTTTTTGCGGGCTCTTGCCGAATTTGGGATAGATCGCTTATGTTTGAGTGGGCGGGTGGAATTAAATCTGGAACTTCACCCAATTTAAGACCCAGGAGCCGAGGAGTTTCCGAACTCGGAAGCTTGGGTTCTTGGATGTTGTCCAATGAATCTAGCCCGCTGCCTGACTTTAGGTTCAGGGCTTGAGTGACGCCCTCCCCTCCGCGGGTATCCGGCTTGAGGGATCGAAATCGGACATAACTAGTCCTTAAGATAGATGAAGGCTTGCCACATTGTTCCTCCACCACTGCAACGTGATGGGTGACCTGGGGAGAGTTAATCTCCCTCGGATCGGGTTTAGGCCCAATCTAATCGTAGTCTCAGTAGCGACTCCTGTATATGCGATGCGATCCAAGAGCTCGCTTAAGGAAGAGAGCTCCATCGATCTAACCGCCGGCAAGTTCCGAGTTGACGTGAAGATTGCTTTCGATGACCCGAGAAGTCATCGTCGGCGAGGCAGCCGAACAGGCGGTCATAAGAAAACCGCCTAGCCGGAGAGTTTGGCCGATAGCCAAACCTCCTTTAGCAACAGTGCCGTCTTTAAAGATGGGATGAGGCATCCTTCCTGATGGTGACGGCACAGCGGAACTCTCAATGAAAGCACCAATGTCGGTGTCAAAACCGCGGATCTCGGTAGGGGGTCCCGAATCGTGCGCCTAGGCGGATGGTAACAGGAGACAAGGGACACGATGTTTTTACCCAGGTTCGGGCCTCTCGATGGAGGTGAAACCCTACTCCCGCTTGATTAATATTGATGATATGGGTAGTACAAGAGTAGATCTACCACGAGATCGTAGAGGCTAAACCCTAGAAGCTAGCCTATGGTATGATTGTTGTTCGTCCTACGGACTAAAACCCTCTCGTTTATATAGACACCGGGAGGGTTAGGGTTACACAGAGTCGGTTACAATGGTATGAGATCTACATATCCAGATCACCAAGCTTGCCTTCCACGCCAAGGAAAGTCCCATCCCACACGGACGTAAGTCTTCAATCTTGTGTCTTCATAGTCCAGAGTCCGCCAAGGTTATAGTTCGCTACCCGACACCCCCTAATCCGGGACTCCTCAGTAGTTGATGTCGGTGTCAAACCGCAGATCTCGGTAGGGGGTCCCAAACTGTCGCCTAGGCGGATGGTAACAGGAGACAAGGGACACGATGTTTTTACCTGTGTTCGGGCCCTCTTGATGGAGGTAAAACCTACTCCTGCTTGATTAATATTGATGATAAGGGTAGTACAAGAGTAGATCTACCACGAGATCGAGAGAGGCTAAACCCTAGAAGCTAGCCTATGGTATGATTGTTGTTCGCCCCACGGATTAAAACCCTCCGGTTTATATAGACACCGAGAGGGTTAGGGTTACAAAGAGTCGGTTACAAATGGGAGGAGATCTACATATCCAGATCGCCAAGCTTGCCTTCCACGCCAAGGAAAGTCCCATCCGACACACGGACTAAGTCTTCAATCTTGTATCTTCATAGTCCAGAGTCCGCCAAAGGTTATAGTTCGCCATCCGGACACCCCTAATCCAGACTCCTCAAGAGTCTCCCCTCAACCAGGCTTCAATGATGACGAGTCCGGCGCGCAGATTGTCTTCGACATTGCAAGGCGGGTTCCTCCTCCTAATACTTCATAGAAGATTTTGAACACAAGGATAGTGTCCGCTCGCAAAATTAGTTCCACATACCACAGAGAGAGAATAATATTTACACAAATCCAATCACGACGTATTCTGCAGCGTGACACCACACCACGGCCAAGCCTTTATTCAAATCGCTTTTATCGTCCCACCTCAAATAAGACTTAGCGAGGCGGTTTCCTTGGCATGTCTTGTCGGCAGAGATCATGTCCCTTATTCCGGGATTCTCATCAATACGGCGGGTAACCCAACCGCAAGCATTAATTACGACGCTTGGGAGATAAGCGAGTTTTACCAGATGGTGGGGACGATAGCTTCATCCGCCCATATAAGGGATAAGGATCCACCTTTTCACCCACGCCTTCTTCCTCCTTTGCTTATCCATTTTTGGCGCACTTGAGCTCCAGCGCCAAGCCCGACATCCCATCTCAACCTTCTCCAGCCATGTCCGGAGCGGAGGCAGTGGATGGTCTCCTCCGTCCACGGAGGGACATATCAAGAAGCCGAGGAAAGCTGGATACTTGTCCAATGACATCGCAGACCGCCCCCGGCAAGGGGCAGCTCATCCCCACCCCAGCCCCATGAGAGGGTGGTGTTCCTCACCCATTTCCTCCGCGGACTAGGTTTCCCACTTTACCCATTTGTCGGGGCTCATGTTCTACTACGGCCTGGATTTCCACGATCCGCCCCAACTTCATCCTCAACATATCGGCGTTCATCGTCGTGTGCGAGGCCTTCCTCTCGCATCCAGCCCCACTTTGTCTTATGGCTGAAGACCTTCAATGTCGTCAAGGTAGTGGGCGGCCGCCAAGCGGAGTGCGGAGGTGCCATGGTGGGCAAGATGCCCAACGCCCTATGGCTCGAGGGCTCCTTCAGAGACCATAAAGGTGGCAATCGGGTGGTTCTACATCACCGAGCCACAGGACTCCTGAATGGGCAGCGCCCCGAATCCCGATCTAGCATCCCCACACGGCTCACCTCCCGGAAAGAGACGGGCTTGTCATGGGGTAATTCGAAGAGCTGACCGACTCCAAACCCGCGCCCAAAACCTGGTGAGCAAGAAGCTCAAACTCGCCAACGAGTCCGTGTCATGCTCATCCGCCGGATCCTCCCGTACAACAACGGGCTTTCATCTTGTGGAGTTTGATTCGCACAGCACCGGTTCTCGAGCAGGCTCTTCGACACTACGCACGAAGACGCTCGAAGGTGCTGTTCAAGGGCGCCGAGGTTCCGCGATCCGCCACCGAGGATCGCGGATTCAGCGTGCAGCATCAAGCCAACGCGTAAGCTATTTTACCATTTACGGATACTTTTTTTCGTAGGTTTGACTTTATGCGGATCTAAAATCCTTACCTTTGACAGATTGGCAGAAGACATCCGGGCAGATTGACCGTCCGCCCCTTTGCCCGAAGACTCCAATGGACGCCCGCTGACGGGTTGTTGGTTCCGCACCTTACGTGGTGCCAAGAAGAAGGTTAAGAAGAAGGCCACGGAACTCGAAAGAGTTCCCGGCGCCTGGTGGTGTCGGACTCATCGTCCAATGACTCTGAGGCGGACTCCTCCCACGAAAGCGAGGAGGAGGAAAGAGAGGTCCCTCCCCCAGCGGGGGGGAGAGAAGAAAAGGAAGGCCACCCCAACTGGGGGCCTCGAGGGTCCAAGAAGGGAGGACCTTCCTCCGACTATCCCACCAACGCCGACGACGGGCGAAGAGGAGTGGCCATCCAGGCCAAGCTCCCGCAAAATCGTAAGTATCCGGATACCGAATAACTCATGATGCCTTTGTTGCACATTATCTTCTTACGCCGAATATAATCATGCAGTCCGCCCGAGCCCAGGTCGGCGTGTCGCCGAGCGTGCTCCTTAAGCTCGCCGGATGTGAATAACACTTCACTTCGCCGCCTCCCTCGGGCCATGGATGATGCCGAGGTGGAGTCCCAAAAGGGTCCAAGCCAGGAGGAGGTGGTCTCGAGGCGCCGCAAGGCACCTCCCGACTCAGCGCAAAGGGACAAAACCCCAGGGCTCCAAGTCCGCCTCGGCCAGACACCGCACTGTAACCTTCAAGGGTTCCGAGTCCAGCAGCGCCTCTAGTAAGAAGGGCAAGCCCACGATGCCGGTGACCTCCGCCCAACCGAGGCATCGGATAATCTGCTGGAGGTGCTTAACGGCGCCCATCGACGAGGAGCACCGCACTATTATGAGTACGGTGATCCGTAGGTTCATCCGCAAGAGCGGGCTGATCAAGCTCGTGCCACCTTCTAACAGGCTTTGAGGTATGTATTTAAGATATGTAAAAATATTACCACATAGACAGTAGCCCCTGATGCTCACTTTGGTGTTCGGAAAGAAAAGCCGAACTGAAAATCAAAAAGATATATGCAGGAGTCTAACATAAGTATGTCAATATGGGAATGCAGGCGCTGCCGACCTCTCGCCAGACCGATCATGGAGGTCGATGCATTGAAGCAGAGCCTCGAGCGGTCCGGGAACGAGCTCAGCCTTGCCAAGAAGCAGCTCGAGGACAAGGAAGGTAAGTAATACCTTATGTAAGTGCATAAAAAGATATGGTTGCAAAAAATGACAGGACCAACATGAGTATTACAAGGGCCACAACCGAGGTGGCGACCCTGAAGAAAGCGCTATCCAAGGCCGAAGACAATGCGGCCGTGGAGCGCACCGAGCGAGAAAAACAGGAGGCGCGGGTGGCGGAGGTGCAGCAAGAGCTCCAGGCTCTCGTGGAAAAACATGAGAGTTTGGAGCTTGACTCAAAGACTCGAGAGTCCGAGCTCGCCTCGGCCCTTGAGAGCGCCTAAATCTGCTAAGGCCAAGCCCAAAAAGCCCTCCAGAAATTGAGGCGATGAAGAAGATAGCGCGGTAAGGCATTCTTATGCAAAGCAAGCATGTGAAAGTGAATTACTTGTTACTTACCCGAGTCCGGAGCTCTCCAGAGCATTCGCAGCTCTGCCCAGCAGGTGTCCGACGCTGCCGCCTACCACCGGGCCGAGGAGGGAGCTCGACAGAGAAGGTGTTCTGTCCCAAGATGTTGAGGCCGACACCGATGTTTTTGAGCGACCAGCTCAAGCAGCTGGTCGAGCCCATAAGGTGGCCGAACAGGCCATGAAGGGTCTCATAGTCCGGCCAGGCCTCGGGAGGCCATGCCCGGGAGCTACTGGCTGGTGAGGCGGCCGGTGGATGCCTGTCCATGGTTTGAAGTCATCAAGCGCCCAGATGCATCAAGGTGCTCAGAGGGCCCTTGCCCATGCTAAAGTGCACTGGGCAAGATGGACGCCGAGAAGCTTGTGACGGACGGACCACCGCCGGGCAAGGAGCATCGCAAGCCCGAGATGTATTATGAGGGCGCCCCAAGGGTGCCCGCCTTTATAGAGGATGAATGCTCCAAAGATGTAATTTTGAGTAAACTCGATTTGTCATCCTGCACGCAGAAAACTTGTTCATATGCGCTAAGCAACACTTTTGAATTTAAAATATTACCTTCAGGCGCCGCTTATTAAATTCGAGAGATGGCGAGTCGTCGGCTTCGCCCCCATGCCACGAGTGTCGGGTGTTCGGATAAACTTGAGCGCTTTTTGCCATTCTTGGGTCCTTCGAGGAGGCGCCAACACAACGTAACAAGGCAATCGGACTATAATGCTTGAACACTCTCACTTAGCCATAGAATTCTATAATTTAAATTTCGCGAAGCCCCTAGTATTCGTAAGACCGAGTTCGGGCACTATATATGCCTAGGCCGGACAAAGACGACCTCGCCTAAGCTGCATAAGTCTTTAGGGACTCGAAACCTCTCGAACAGCTTACCAGCTCTCGCTCTATCATGACAGCCAGTTTTAGCTTTCCACTAAGGTGCTTAGCCCAGCTCAACCGGGGCACAATCGCAGTGGTTCTCCCAGCGCTACCTTAGCCAATATAACGGAACGTAAGGTACCCAAACATGGGAGCTGGGCAAACCCAACTATTGACCCAAGACATGATTCAGAGCCGATGCATATAATGCTATAAGTTCGGGGTGCCGTACTTGTGAAAGTGTTCGGACTTATCACACCGTATTTTGGGGTACTTAAGCCCCTGGTGTATTTGGCCGTACCAAAGTGTACGGGTGCAACATGTCATTAATGAACTATTTACGTAAAAAAGGATAATGCAATAATAGACAAAAGCTATGCATTGTTTATTCGAAAAGTCTGCGGTAAAAGCAGAACGATACAAATAGTGCGATAAGCAAGAGATGGGACTATTTGACATGTCCTCTCCGTGGGCGAGCTGTGGATGATATGTGAAACAAGTATATGCTCGTTATAGAGACCACCGACACTGACGAGCTTTCGCTTCCTGGCTGTTGCATCGCATGCTCGCGATTGTATCACGGACAGCCTTCCGGAGAGTGAAGTCCTGAAAGTAAAAAAAGGAATGACAAAATCGAGCCCCTAGTGCGGTTGAGCCGCATTTTGGGCATGCCGTGGTCGTGCCCTCCCCTATGCCCATGGTATTGCCAGAGCGTAATTATGTACGCCAGTAGTACTGGTTTCGCAATTTCGCGAGGGCTGGATTAGCCGCATTGCTACGCTGCGTTCGGACGTGCAAAGCGGTCTTGTTGTAGGTTACCCAGCGCCGCTTGACGGTGTCCGGACGCTGAATAACCGGATCGAGGATTGCCTTGAGAGGCTACTTTGTACTTTCGCCGAGGGTCGCCAGCTGTGCTCCTCCGCTCGGAGAGAGCGCTCGTGTTTCCATTGACCGTAATGACTCGAGGGCCCGCATCTTGAGCTTGAGGTATGAGGCGGCACCGCATTGAACTTTGCAAATGCGGTTCATCCGAGCAGTGCATGATAGCCATCATGAACGGGACTATGTCAAGATTAACTCTCGCTCGAAATTATCCGGGATCCAAGACCACCTCAAGTGTAATTGAGCCTGCATAGCTTGGCCTCTACACTGTATGACGCCTTTAAAGGTCGCCTTTTGTGGGTTTAACCTTGAGGGATCTATGCCCATTTTTCGTGATCAGATCCCGATAAAGCAGGTTCGGCTGCTGCCTCCGCCCATAAGGACTCTAGTGAGGTGAAATCTGTCAATGATTGGGTCTAAAACCACGCGTGAATCCGCGTGGCGGATGCTAGTGGGTGGTCCTTCGATCAAAAGTGATCGGGCAGAGGACCACGGGTTGAACTTTGGGGCGACCGCTCCAACGCATATACGCCCCTCGAGTGCACGCTCGCCTCCTTTTGGGGATGTGGGTTGCGATATCATGTTCACCATTCGCACTTGTGGGGGAAGCCCTTCGTCCCCTATTGTTTGGCGGCCGGGCTCCTCCTCGTCAGCCGATATGCAGCCCCTTGTCGCTGTTTTCGCATTTAACTTGCTCGCTCGCTTGAACACCCAACAATCCTCTGTTGGTGTGATTGGCTGGTTTTTCGGGGTGCCGTATCCGCACGAGCGATCGAGTATTCGGTCCAAACCGGACGGGTCCGGAGTATATCTTTTAAATGGCTTTTTCCACGACCGGTTTAGAGCCTTTGAACTGGCATTAACCGCCAGATCTCTCTGCATTGTCGCCATAAAGCGGCGCTTGTGCTTGTTAAGACGCCGACTTGCCATTGCTGTCCTTGGTATCCGAATTACCAGGGCTCTTGGTCATGTTATTACTATGAGCTAGCCAGTTGTTTTCTCCGCCGCAAAGCGCGCCATGAGTGTTGTGAGGGCTGCCATGGATTTCGCTTTTCCTGTCCTAGGTGGCGGAAAACCACTGCCACGGATGTTATGTTTGAAGGTTGTGAGGGCCTCTCGATCCGGACAATGACTATTTGATTTTTCTTGGTTAGGAACCGTGTCCAGAATTTTCGTGCCGATTCCTCCGCTGCTGAATTATGTGGCTTAGGTCATCGGCGCCTCGTGGTCGCATTATAGGTGCCCCGGAAATTGTCGAGGAATGCGGCTTCCGTGTACTCCCAACAACCAACTGACTCTGCCGGCAAGCTGTTAAGCCAATGCCGAGCTGGTCCTTTAAGCTTGAGTGGGAGGTATTTGATGGCGTGTAGATCATCACCGCGGGCCATGTGGATATGAAGGAGGTAATCCTCGATCCATACCGCACGATCTGTTGTGCCATCGTATGATTCGATGTTTATGGGTTTGAAACCCTCGAGGATTTGATGATCCATTACTTCATCTGTGAAGCATTGTGGGTGTGCGGCGCCTCTGTACTGGGCTATATCACGACACAGCTCAAATGAGCTTCGTCTACTGTGTTCGGCCCGGCCAGATGTGCCATATCCAGCGTGACGGTTATCGTCATATGTTGTGGGGCACCCACGCGATCCGTAGATCGATCTTGTTTGCCTGGCCTTGTCCTCCAATATATCTCGCAGGTCTAGCGCATTTCCCCGTGCCTTGGTATTCTTTGAGCAACGCCGGGGTGCGGCTTGAGTGGAGGGCCGAGAGGCCTCTCTGTCGCGGTCACGAGGTGGCCGGTCGGCCGCATCATGCGCTGGTGATGTAGGTTTAGGTGCTTCCTCCTCTAATCGGGGTAGCAGCCTCCGTTTTGGGTAGCTCTTGGAGGGGCGCTCGAGTTCAGATTTTTCGCCGCAAAGACTTTAGTCCATCCGTCGGCTAGCAAGTCTTGGTCACTCTAAGTGTTGCTGTTTTTCTTGAGGCTGCTCGCCGTGGCTATAAGCCCGCGCTTGAAACGCCTTGTTCGACGGGATCCTCGTGCACGACTAATTGTCTGTTGCCGCCGAGGCTTGCCTCGTCTTCGGAGGGAGGCATGTAATTTTCGTCCTCTACCTCTCTGTCTGCCGCTCTCTCGTGAGGGCTGGCTTCTCCGTGACTCTTTGTTGCATGTTGAGGGCTTGCTATATGATCTATCTATGTTATTATTGTTGAGAGAACTTGCACTAGTGAAAGTATGAACCCTAGGCCTTGTTTCCTATCATTGCAATACCGTTTACGATCACGTTTATCACTAGTTACCTTGCTGTTTTTATTATTTCAGATGACAAAAACCTATATCTACTATCCATATTGCACTTATATCACCATCTCTTCGCCGAACTAGTGCACCTATACAATCTACCATTGTATTGGGTGTGTTGGGGACACAAGAGACTCTTTGTTATTTGGTTGCAGGGTTGTTTGAGAGAGACCATCTTCATCCTACGCCTCCTACGGATTGATAAACCTTAGGTCATCCACTTGAGAGAAATTTGCTACTGTCCTACAAACCTGTGCACTTGCAGGCCCAACAACGTCTACAAGAAGAAGGTTGCGTAGTAGACATCAGACATCGGTCCCAACTCTATGACCAACATCTGCCACTTCCATGTCTTTTGTGAGGCTTATCTGTAAGAGGAACCTACAGTTGAACTGTTTAGGGATTTCTTTCACTTAAACCGTCGCACAGAGTTCACGGATGGACCCAATACGGAACTGGGTGGAATGGCGGTTCAGAAAAGGAAAGAGGCCACTTTCCCTCATCCCAAGCTCCATAGCCACCCCAAAGAGTGGAACCAGACCTAGTTTTATTGCAAGGATACATCTCCACCTGATGAAAATCGCCTGCCGGGTTACCGCCCTGAACGCCTTAGCAACACACACCCTTTTCCTCAGAGGCTGACTGCAAAAGAGAGGGCCAAATATGCTCCTCAACTATCAAAGCTTAGAGCCTTCATAGCGAACGGTTTGACAGGAGTTGATCTTGCCCGCTTCTAGATAAGCTGGAGTATTCTGCCCTTAAGCCGGCGTTCCGGTTTGATGTGCGTGTACACGGGGAGTTTGAAGGATGCTCAATGACACATTGACATTCAGCTTACAGATGCCGAAGTCACTTAGGCTATAAAAAAGATGTTGAACGAACCGGAGGTTGTCTATGCCCAAACCGGACTACTCCCCTTCTGCACCTTCAGCAAACCGCCAGCTGTAAGAATCATGTAATCTTTTTATCTTAAGTTGCTTTTATCCAAATATTCTCTGAAAGTGTGATTATTTCTGACAGGGTGATGATCCGTTCTGGAACAAGAAACCACCACAAGACAAACCAGCGAAGCCGCAAGACAAAACGGTCAAGCCAGTTCGTCCAAAGACCAAGGTTGTTAAAAAACCTGCCAAGAAAAGGACCACTGCCTCCTCCGAGCTACCAGCTGATGACGATGTGGGTAACCCGGAATTAGAGGTAGAACTGGACTCTCTTGGTTCATTTTTCGTACACCTTATTGATGATGATTATTGTCAGGACGACGCTGAAGGCAGCCAAGCCGATGCCGTAGAGGTAATCGTTCTTTCCTCTGACTCAAATCCTTTACCAACACTAAAATTCCGTCGAGAAAACCGGAAAGTAAAATTTTCTCATCCTCTTGCTTACTTGGATCCAAACTTTCTTGTGAAGACGCAGCAGCACGATGCCCGCCGCACAACGCGGCATAGCGGCCAGGTAGTTACCTCCGCCGGTTTACCTAACACTCTGGTTTGGAAACGCCGTTTAGAGGTCTCTTATCTCCTTGACACTTCATACCCCAAAGCGGGTTGTTTTCGTCAACCTCTTAATTCTTCTGATTCAAAATACCAGGGTACTTCTCACTCATCCTCTGGCGAGTCATCGGCCACCAAACTTCCACCCCTCAAAACGGTCCTTGGGTGAGATCTACTTGTTTTATCCTTGATGATGATTTTATAAACTATTGATCCTCATGATTTCATTTTTTTCTCAGCGCCAAGCCTAGACCAAGAAAGAAGGCTCGGCTGAATAAACCGGCTGATGATAACGTCGCTGAACCGGAAAAAACTCCAGACCCAGAGGAAACTGATGCTGACGTCATGCTCAATGACCCACCGCTTCCAGACCCTGATTTTGTTGCTAAACAGGTGGAAATTGACACCACCAACCCTGCTGATCCGCCCACTAGCCTTGTCAAGGCTGATGATAATCCCACCAGTCCAGTAGAAAATAGTGACAAACCGCCAATCCCAGTAAGGGCCGCTGAGGACAAGGATGATGATATTATGATTACTGGTATTGGCCACACCACTCCTGGCAATCCTGTCGCTTTGTCAAAGCATACTGCCAAGGAGGAGTTCTCTGCTATCGGCAAAGGCAAATGGAATGCCGATTTATCAAGCTATGCCCATCTCAGTGCTCAAGACATTCATTCTGGCTTCTTGAACCGCATGTATACCAGCCGAGATTATGAAGCCAGCTTGGTAAACTTGATGAAGGAGCGGTATGAGGTAACTAACATAACCTTTCTTCCTTATATTCAATTGCAGCTTTATTGACTTCCAGTAGCCCACAAGTGACAGTTTAGGATACCAACCTAAACCGGGACTTTAATAACAATTTCATGTTCGCAACAATGAATCTTAACTTCACTGATGTGGCCCCCGAGGGCCGGTTTAACTTTATAAAGATGAACCGGGACTTTGTAGAAGATGTCCCATATTAGCAATTATGAGCAAACACACATTAGCCCCCAAGTGCCAAGTTTAATACTTGTATTGTGCTTGGGACTTGTAGAAATTTCTGATAAAGAGCAAGTATGCATTAGCCCCCAAGTACCAAGGGCATAACTTGTTATGTGCTTGGTACTTCAAATATGTACTGTCCACTCATTATACATCTGTCTCTTTATAGGCTGAACTGAGCAAGAAGGAAAGCCAAACCGCTGATCTGCAAGAGAACCTCAAATCTCAGCAAACCAAAACCTCCAAAGCCAAGGAAGAGTTGACTAGCGCTCTAGGTGCTATGGAGAAACTGAAAGAAGGCTTCAACAAGGAGCGGGCGGATTGGGAGATTGAAAAATCCGCTTTGATAAAAAGGGCTGAAAACGCAGAAACAGCTCTTAAACCGGTGGTTGACGAACTGACCGGTGTAAAGCGGCAGATTCATGCCATGACTGCTGCTGTGTTCGGTAAGCATCCTTGACTTATGCTTTCAACATATCCTTTCATGCATTGCCGGTTTACTAATGCTTGTAATGATGCAGAACTCAGATAGCTATCCGGCTCGACGCATGTAAGAAATTGAAAGCAGCCTATACTCTGATAGAGCAGCTGTATACTGGTGCCCAGCGGATCATCTATACTGCTTCACACAATAATCCTCCTCCCACTTTGATCAAGGATACCTTAGAAAGTTTATCTATGCTTCCTGCCAGGGTAGACGAGCTAGAAAAGTCTGCTGCCAGGATGGGCGCTTTGGCCGCTCTAACCCGAGCAAAAGCGTGGGTACCTGACTTTGATCCAGTGGAAGCGGCCCAAGGCTATCCCAGCTTAAAGGAAGATGGAACAGAATTTGGCAATGATGATCTCCAAATCATAAACCGGGAAGTACGCCCATTGGCTTGTCAACTAGTTCAAGAGGCAGATCTTTCATACTATCAGGCGAGTTATGATGATAAGAACAGACGGGTTGCTGCACCAATTCCAGAGGCGCAAAATCTTATCCCACCAATCCGTAAGCACACTTATGCCCCTGACATTGAACCATCCACGCTTATAAACGATGAAGCTGTATTCCAAGCCCTAACTGGGATCGACTGGGCAACTGTTGACTTCCAGCCACTGGGTAGAGAGGAGGGAGTTGTATCGGCGCGAGATGATCTGCAGCCATCAAGCCAAGCTGGTGACCAATCATGAACCGGAGGCCGGTTTAGTCTTCTACATGCTGCAACATGTATTTGAGAAAACAATTATCCTTTTGGGCACTGAAGCGCCTTGTAATAGGCTAGTTAAAACAATTGATCTGCTATGCCTTCGTGCATATTTATCTGCAAGTGATGCGTGGTAATCCGCCATGTTTAAGATATGATGTTCACAATCCATAGCCATTTATGCAAGTTGTCCCTGTAGATAAGAAGCCTAAAGCGCCCTAGCGGTTTACCGCCGGGCGGGTCATGATACCTAAATATATATATGACCAAGGCTGCAAAAGATGACCAAATATGAAAATATATGGTACCTGTGACCTTTAAGCATAGTGTTGGCTGACCAACTTTGTAGTGAGGGTAATAACCCTAATCCGGAGTATAAGTAACTCCTGTTATACGATGCCGGTTTACAATAAAACCGTTCCGGGTTGTGATAAACACCGGTTTATTCCATACTGGTGATTTTGAGTCAAAACCAGACCGGGCTGATAGTCTCCGGATTACATTTTGATCGTAATCGATAGCTTGAAGTTGATACCTAACCGGTTGACAAACACCGTTTGAAAACATCATAAATCTTATGAAAACAAAGAAAACTTAGCAAAGGCAAATAAAACCGCTAGAAGTCGAGGCTTTTCACGGCTGCCAGCCCCAAATTCGAGGCTTTTCATGGGCTGCCAGTGCCACCGAAGTTAAACCATTTTTGCAAAGCCTTTAAGATGGTCCTCAATCCTTAACTAATCATCGCTTTAACTTGACAAGTTCACGGTCTTCATTTTAGAGTAACTTGTCAAAGTTCAAGGGTCATACCAGGTTTACTCGGGCGGAGTGACTTACTTAAATAGGCAGGTTAACTCGGGTTTTAGGTGTATACACCAAAGCTTCCAAGCCATGGCTTGATAGCCCATTACAAGTGTAGATTCTAAGTTCATTTCGATAGCAAAGAATCCCCAAGTAACGTTTTGAGCTGTGCTCAATGGGTGCCTATGTTTGAGTTGTTGTTTTACAACACTCTTTGGCCCCAGATTGATTTGGCTTTGAGCCGATCAAAAGGTGTGACTATGGTTCGGATACGACCAATCCCCCAAGTGATGCTGTGGTATTGCGCCGATCAAGAGGTGTAACTATGGTTCGGATACGACCAAGCCCCCAAGTGATGCAATATAAAGCTTTGAGAAGCTAAATCAAGGGGTAAACCGGATGCCGCTTTATAAACAGAAGCTCCATGTAACCACACATGATGTAAGAAAACAACAGATACCCATCTTTAGCTGAGGTTCCGGTTTATTATATTGATCATAATATATACAATGTCATGATATGTACATAAGCAGAGCCTATAACTCATGTATAGTATGGCCGAAGATGAGCAATATTCCACGGCCGGTTGGTCTCCTCCTCCGATTTACGTGAGTATTTGCGCTCTCGAACATCGATTAGGTAGTACGACCCGTTGTGTAGATTTTTGCTGACCACAAAGGGCCCTTCCCAAGGGGGGATAGCTTGTGCATATCCGTCTGATCCTGGATGAGTCGAAGCGCCAAATCTCCTTCTTGAAAGGTTCTGGTTCTAACCCGGTGGCTATGATAACAACGCAGATCTTGCTGATAAATCGCCGAACGGGCTGCCACCATGTCACGCTCCTCATCTAACAAGTCCAGAGCTTCCTGTCGTGCCTTCTCGTTGTCAGCTTCAACATACGCCGCTACACGAGGTGAGTCATGACGGATGTCACTAGGAAGAACCGCTTCCGCTCCGTAAACCATGAAGAACGGTGTGTATCCTGTTGATCTGTTGGGTGTGGTATTGATGCTCCATAACACTGAAGGTAGCTCCTCAACCCAACAACGAGGCGTCCGTTGCAAAGGAACCATAAGCCGGGTTTGATGCCTCTCAAGATCTCTTGATTGGCCTCTCGCTTTTACCATTGACCGGGGTGAGCCACCGATGATACGCTGCCGATGTGCTCACGCTGATGTAACTCCTTCATGGCACCCTTTGACAAAGTTGGTACCATTGTCTGTTATAATCCTGTGTGGAAAGCCAAACCGGAAGATCACCTTTTTGATGAATTGAACCGCCGTGGCTGCATCACACTTACTAACTGGTTCTACCTCCATCCACTTTGTGAACTTGTCAACCGCCACCGAAAGGTGGGTCTTCTTGTCTTTGGACCTCTTGAATGGCCCAACCATATCCAGCCCCCAAGTCGCAAACGGTCAGGTGATCAGAATCATCCTCAATTCTTGAGCCAGTACATGAGCGCGCCTTGAGAATTTCTGACAGCCATCGCATCTTTTGACCAAGTCCTTGGCATCAGCATGAGCTGTCAACCAATAGAAACCTTGACAAAACGCCTTGGCCACCAAAGATTTTGAACCAGCGTGGTGACCACAATCTCCTTCGTAGATTTCTCGCAAAATTTCACGGCCTTCCTCAGGAGACACACAGCGTTGAAACGCCCCTGTCAGACTGCAATGATGCAACTCTCCATTGACGATAGTCATGGAGTTGGACCGCCGAATTATCTGTCTGGCGAAAATTTCACCCTCTGGTAACTCGCCCCGGTTCATATACACCAAATATGGAACAGTCCAATCCGGGATAACATGAAGAGCCGCCACCAACTGAGCTTCTGGATCAGGAACAGCCAAATCCTCTTCACCAGGGAGCTTGACGGACGGATTATGCAGAACATCCAGGAAGACATTAGGTGGAACCGGTTTACGTCGGAACCCAGCGGCTTAAAGCGCCCGGCCGCTTCATTCTTCCGCTGGTCCACATGGTCCACCTGATAACCTTTAAAGTGACCTGCAACAATATCCTCCTCACGACGATATGCTGCCATGAGTGGGTCCTTGAATCCCAAGTGCCTACACTTGTTGAGCCACCAGATCCGAAGTCATCAAGCACTTAACTCGCTTAGGTTCATCTCCTTAGCCATCCGAAGACCATGGAGTAAAGCCTCATATTCAGCTGCATTGTTAGTGCAAGGGAACATTAAACGGAGAATATAACAAAACTGATCACCCCGTGGGGAAGTTAATACGACTCCAGCCCCCGAGCCCTCCAATTGCCTGGACCCATCAAAATGAATAGTCCAATAAGTATGATCCGACTTCTCTTCTGGCGCTTGTAGTTCTGTCCAATCATTGATGAAATCCACAAGTGCCTGAGATTTGATCGCCGTTTGAGGTATGTATTTCAACCCGTGAGGCCCAAGCTCGGTAGCCCACTTAGCAATCCAGCCACTTGCTTCCCTGTTCTGGATTATATCCCCCAAAGGAGCAGAACTGACCACCGTGATGGGATGACCCTGGAAATACTGCTCAAGCTTCCGGCTTGCCATAAAAACCCCATACACCAATTTTTGCCAATGTGGGTACTTCTTCGCTGACTCGATAAGTACCTCACCGATATAGTAAACCGCCACTGAACCGGATATTCCTTTCGCCTCTTTGCGCCCACCACAATAGCCACACTAACAGCCCGAGCGTTAGCTGCCACATATAGCAACAATGGCTCTTTGTCAACCGGAGCAGCAAGAACCAGCGGATTAACCAGCTGCCGCTTTAAGTCATCAAACGATTCATTAGCGCGCCACCTGCATAAAATTATCCGCTTTCTTCAAAGATCCGATATAAAGGGATGGCCTTCTCGCCAAGGCGACTGATAAACCGGCTCAATGCGGCAATCCGGCCTGCCAAGCGTTGAACATCATTGATACATTTCGGTTTAGCCAAGGAGGTGATGGCTTTGATCTTTTCCGGAATAGCCTCAATGCCCCTGTTAGACACCAAAAAGCCCAAGAGCTTTTGCCTGCAGGTACACCAAAGATGCACTTGGCCGGATTAAGCATCATTTTGTAAACCCGTAGGTTATCGAAGGTTTCCTTCAAGTCATCAATCAATGTCTCCTTCTTCCTTGATTTTACCACAATATCATCCACATAGGCGTGTACATTGCGACCGATCTGTTTATGAAGACAATTCTGCACACACCGTTGATAAGTTGCCTGGGCACTCTTGAGCCCAAAGGGCGTGGACACATAGCAGAAGGCTCCAAAGGGAGTTATGAAGGTTGTCTTCTCCTGGTCCTTAACTGCCATTTTGATCTGATGATAACCAGAATACGCTACCCAAAAGCTTAAACGCCGCGAACTCGTCAGTAGCATCAATAATTTGATCAATACGGGGAGGGAAAAGGATCTGTCTGGACAAGCTTTATTGAGATCTCGTAGTCCACACATGATATGGAAAAGCCGTTTTTCTTAAGGACCAGCACCGGATTAGCCAACCACTCAGATGGAATACTTCAACGGTAAATCCAGCTGCCAAGAGTTTGGCTACTTTTCCAATAGCCTTGCGTCTTTCTTTTCATTGAACCGCGGAGAAACTGCTTGACCGGTTTATATTTGGGATCAACATTGAGAGGTGCTCATTGAGTTCTCTCGGTACACCTCGGCATGTCGAAGGCTTCCACGCAAAGATGTCCCGATTCTCACGGATGAACTCAATGAGTGTGCTTTCCTATTTCGATCCAAGTTAAGCGCCGATGCTAAACTGCTTGGATGAATCGCCAGCACGGTCAACAAGCTTAGTCCCATCAGCCGATTTAAACTTCGTAATGGATCATGCTCAGAAGTTGGTTTCTTCAATGAAGTCATATCTGCTGGATCAACATTGTCTTTGTAAAACTTCAACTCTTCTCAAGGTATTAAACCGACTCAAAGATAAGCCGCATCACCTTCTTCACATTCCGTGAGCTTATCTTGCGGCTCCCATGCACTTCGTTATAGTTCCTTTGTGACCCGCATCTTGAGCTGCAGATAGACATAACAAAGCCGCGCTATAAACTTAGCATAAGCTGGCCGTCCAAACAGGGCATGATACGGGCTTTTGATTTTCACTACTTCAAAAGTCAAAGTTTCTGATCTTGAGTCATGCTCGTCTCCAAAAGCCACCTCCAGAGCTATTTTACCAACAGGGTATGCCGATTTACCAGGTACGACACCATGGAACACCATATTGGACGGTTTAAGATTTTTATCTGTTAACCCCATGCGACGGAAAGTTTCATAATAAAGGATATTGATATTACTCCCTCCATCCATGAGTACTTTAGTGAACTTATAACCTCCAACCTGAGGTGCTACCACCAGTGCCAGATGACCCGGATTGTCAACCCGGGGCGGATGATCTTCTCTACTCCACACAATCGGCTGCTTGGACCAGCGCAAATAACGGGGCACCGCCGGTTCAACAGTATTCACTGCCCTTTTATAAAGCTTCTGATCGCGTTTATCCAGGCTAGTGGTGAAGACATGATACTGCTGCTGCTGCTGTTGCTGATTCCCCTGATTGTTATAACCACCTTGGTTTCCCTGATTGCCATGCCCGCTCTGGTTACCGTGAAAACCTGCATCGGAACTGCCTCCACCATAACCCGGCCCTTGAGACCCGTGGCCTGAACCGCCACCCGGTCCCTGATCATACCGGAAAGAATTAGATTTTTTGAACTCTTGCATGATGCGTGGACGGAATCTCCTTCGTCCCATGTTTTGGACAAGGCTGGTTCAACAGATAAGACAGGCGGTCCGGGTTAGGGCTTGGTCCTCCACTGTGTTGGGGTAGTTTACCCTTATGCCGTTGTCCCTTGTCCTGCGTGCTGGTATTAGCCACAAAGCCTAAGCCGTGGTCCGCTTTACGCTTGCTGCCGTTTCCATGACCCGCCTGATTGTGGTGTTGCCCCTTGGCGTTGCCGCTCCTTTTTCCCTTCCCTGTCTTATCATCGTCAGACTCGGGATCCTTGGTACTATCAGAATCGGCATACTTCACCAGAGCAGCCATGACGGTTCCCATGTCATTACAATGACGTTTGAGCCATCCCAACTTCAACTTCAGGGGTCCAAACCGGCAATTGCCTTCCAATGATAAAACTGCGGTATCAGCGTTGATGCGGTCCGATGAATGCAAAATTTCCAAAACCCGGCGCACCCAATGGGTTGTTGACTCTCCTTCCTCCTGGACACAGGCATCTAAGTCCATAATTGACATGGGCTGCTTGCATGTATCCTTGAAATTCTGGATAAACCGGGCTCTCAACTCGGCCCATGACCTAATAGAATTAGCCGGTAAGCTCTTTAGCCAAGTGCGGGCCGTCCCTTCTAGAATCATGGTGAAGTATTTCACACATGCCGCATCATCCACATCCAGCATCTCCATGGCCATCTCATAGCTTTCGACCCATGTCTCAGGGACAAATCAAGGTAATCTTCGCACCTTGCGCTGGCATTTGAAATCCTTGGGCAGGCGCATTGCGCAACGCCGGGACGAGACATGGTACTCCCAAAGAACTAGAAGTAACTCCTGGTTCCACCGACATGGTTGGACGAACCGGAGTAAGCCGACGGGCATCATGTTGGCGCCGCTTAACTCGGCTCTCTCTCGCGTTCGAGCCCGGGTCCACCACCTCCCGAGCATCACCCGCCGGGTTATTGCCACGGGCGGATCACGGTTCCGCTGCTTGACACCGCCGTTCATCCATATGCCCGCCAGAATTCCAGCTTGGACGGGAGGAATGAATCCGTCGCGACTATATGAATAAGCCTCCTGCTGAACCAAGGCTCTTCAAGAAACTCCTTAACCCGATGTGTCTCATAACGCCGAAATCGCCTTTCGATCAGATGGCTGCCAGCCGTGAAGCTGGCAGCGACAATGTTGTCCATCGGGTTAGAGTAATGACCCGTATGCTGGGGACATGTGGTGTTACAATGTTGTTCGACGCAAGGATCTACCACACGTGCTGAACTGGGCGCCTGCCCAAGTGCCTCCGCCTGCTTACCACCGGTGTTAAAGAGGTTTCTAGCGCCATAAACCGTAAGGTGTGTGCTCGCGCCTCTCTTTCAAGACTTCGTTGATTTAACCGATACGCCTCCAACGTATCTATAATTTTTGATTGCTCCATGCTATATTATCTACTGCTTTGGGCAATATCGGGCTTTATTTTCCACTTTGATATTACTTTTGGGACTAACCTATTAACCGGAGGCCCAGCCCAGATTTGCTGTTTTTTTTGCCTATTTCAAAGTGTTTTTGAAGAAAAGGAATATCAAACTAAGTCGAAACGAACCAAATCAACTAGAGATGTTATTTTTGGAACGAAAGCTACCCGATGGATTTGACTCCTCACGCCAAGGAAGGAACGAGGAAGCCATTTAGGGTGGGGGCGCGCCACCCCCTAGGGCGCGCTTCTACCTCGTGGGGCCCCTCGGCTCTCCCCCGACGTGCTTCTTCCGCATATATAACTCCACGCACTCCTAAAACTTCCGTAACGGAGAATAGATCGGGAGTTCCGCCGCAAGCCTCTCAGAGCTACCAAAACCAATCGACCTCTGTTCCGCACCCCCACCGAGAGGGAAT